>CAEFZY010013300.1:0-86088 GCA_903066815.1 Brachyrhaphis roseni
CCGTTCATATTTGCTACATCTCGTTCATGGATCTGAGTATTGAGTGGTGCGGCTCTCAAGGCAGACTTGTTTATTACATCGTTGTATTGTGTGCGTCCATTGAATGTAAGTAATACTGTTGTTGGTTTAGTTTGGTTTTATAAATGTCTAAGAGCTGCATTTGTACTTTGTCCCATTGAATATTATGGTCGTTTGGTGTTGTTTACTTGTATTGTTGAGAGCTAAACGTTAGCCGTTTAGCATTAAGCTATTAAGCTCGGTTAATTAGATGCAGCTGCTGTTTGTGTTACTATTTCCAATAGTAATGCCTGTCAGAACGCTGGTTTGTAATCTATTAATAAAGTTTGACTGACCTATCTGACTGTTTTGTTGACATTCCCTTTAGCTCAGCTCCTTCTAATGGATGCATAAGTAACCCCAGCCTCTACTGTAGCGTCTATTCTATGCGCCGTATAATGCGGTGCGCCTTATACGTGGAACAAGTTTTAAAATAGGTTATTCATTGAAGGTACACTTTATAATGCGGTGTGCTTTATAATGCGGTGCGCCTTATAGTGCGGAAATAGGAACATTTCCCAGGGCATTAAAGTGAAAGACCAACAAAATGAATGCATAATTGTGAATTGGAACAAAAATGTGTGTTTTTCAAACTTATGAAAAGTGTGGCAGTTATTTCTACCCACCGACCTTTACTTTAACACCTTCAAGTAAAATCCTATACATTCAAGTGTCAGAGATCATCAAGTGTGTAAACAGACTCCACAAATTATATGTCTTTTAAAGGCCTCAAACCTTTGTTAGAGTATTAGTCTTTGTCGAGAACAGAATTATGAAGACTAAATAACGCACTGGACATTTATGGAAAAACAATCAGCCAGCAATTTAAAATGGGAAAGTGTCACAACTGCAACCTGTCCACCCTAACTAACTGGCCAGTTTCGGTGGAATAGCTCTCTAGTTCCCAATTTTGCACCACTTTCTGTTGGTTTGTCACTTTAAAGCCCAATGAAATACATTGAGGTCCATAGCTGCAATCTCACAAAATATGGGATTGTACATTTAGTGAGATTGCAGCTTGTTTTTTGCAAGACAAATATGCTGGCCTTGACAAGTTTGCAAACTGAACATCATGTGATATTCCATTGTCACACAACATCATCATATAGATGGTTCAATAGATGGATGAATGAGAACCAGTTCGTGTTGGGATGTTGAATTAAATACAAAAAGTTAAGGTGACCTCTGAATATTCATTTTGTGTTAATCCTGGGAACTGAGATTAGAACTAGTTTTTGTGAAAGAAGTTGTTTCTGACTGGGAGCATCTTGAAAAAAAAACTGATGAGAGGAGAGATTTTTACCATATGTGACTTTATAACCTCATAAACTGAACAAGCATTTCAAAGATATTTCCCTGAATGTAGCCAACTTTTTTTATTCAGCGTTTTGTTTAAGTAAGAAAAACAGAATGTAAAACTAACGCACAAATGATCCGTCTTGATTGGTTTTATTCTGTATTTACACATATTAATGGAAAACATTTTTGTGATATGATAGCATAATTTATAGTAGGCGAGTGATGGCAGTGTACAGATGGCTCAATTTTGGGGAGATTTCAGAGGCAGTGAACACCCGTTTGATTCCATTTAGATCCCAGACTGAACCTTTAACCTCTGAGTGCTCTGAGTTAAGATGTTTGGCTCCTTCTCTTGGAAACAGAAGAATTGATGGCCTGTTCTGATCATATGAACCAGATGTGTGTGATGGGAACATGCCACCATTAATGCAACTCAACCATGATTCTGCGCACAGGCTTTGGCGATGAGGTGATGCTTTTTACATTTTTTTGTTTCATGAGTCACTGAGTTTGACTCGTTCCTGGTAAAAGAAAAAAATAAAAGGACATTTATGCTAACAGGGTCCCTCTGGGATCATAGTTAAAAGTGAGTTTCTTTTCTGGGTCTTGTGAATTTGACAATGGCATTCTTCACATTATTCTGTGCTATTAAACACAATCGTTTCTCATAAGTTCGGTAACCACTCGGAAAAGTGTCCAATCCTTTGACCTGTGAATGGGTTCTCTGGGCCAGTTTCATTCCTGGTTACTCCTTTGGTGTGTCACTTAGTACATATTAAATATTGGCCATGAAGGGTGTGTGTGTGGTAGGAAGGGAGTGACTACAAAGGCATTATTCACTGTGAATGAAATCCAGATTGGACGGAACCGAACGAGAGCTGCGAGGCAGAGCAGGAGATGAAAGACAGTCCGGCTGGTTAAAATGTCCAGAGAGAAGTGGGTTTTTGGACAGTTCTGAAATGATATGTGAGGCAGTGAAAGTCACAGCTACGCCGTATGGTTCTGGTCATGGTCGTTTAAACTGCCTTTCTCCTTGCTTCCCCATCCTCTGATGGAGCATGAAAAGAAAAACAACACGTCTACTTTGACAAAAATGTTGGACTAATCGGAACCAAACAGCCAGGCATTCAATTGCTGGATGACATTTTTTTAACCACTCATCAGACAATTTTCTCTTTTTATGCCAGGTACATGAACAATGCAATGATTGGTTTTTTGTTTTTTGTCACTCTTTGGGACACTGTAATGTATTTTCTAGGCACATAGTACATTTATATAACTCAATTAAGTAACTATGTTATCTTCAGTTGTAATAAAAATGCTAAATAGATATATCAAAAATTACTTCATAATTTCACACCTTGAAATCGGGCCTCTGTCTCTTTAAGAAGCTCCTGCTCTTCACCGTGTCATCACAACAATGCTTCTCATTATGTTGCTAACAACTGCTCTTGGACCCGTTGGACTGAGAAGCAGTTCATAGGGTGAGCTCAGTAGACTTGCAGTTCCACCAGGTGTTTGCTAATTGCTGCTGCTGTAAGTCCGGTCCAGCTGAGCAGGGAAAGGCTGCTTAGTGAGGCAGGAGTTTGGCCTGGAGACTGCAGCTCCAAAGAGGAGCTTTGTGGTCGGTGAGATGTTATTTTTCTAAAATACAAAGTTAGTTTTACACCAGATGAAACAGGGTGTGCGCATTCATTAGTGTTCTGAATTTGTTCTCAAACTGTTGTGGATCATTACTATGGTTTATGGCAAATGTTAGACGGTCCTCTGTGTTCTTTTTGGTCAGTGGTGGTTTTGGCTTTAGAAGTTCTTCATTGGAGCGATTTTCACCCAGTCCCTTTCTTATTGTTGTATCACTGACCTTAGCTGGAGGAAGTGATGCCTACAGGGCCCCCTATATGTTTTTCTGAGTTTTGTGGTAAACCGGCCACTCCTGGGAAAGATCATGCCGGTCCATGTTCATTCTATTTGTGGATCATTTCTCTCACTGTGGTTCACTGGAGTCAAAAAGCCGTGGAATTGGCTTTGTAATCCTCTCCAGGCTGAGAGATGTCAAGGCCTTTCTTACTCATTTGTTCTTGATATTCTTAGATCAAAGCGTGACAAGTTTTTTTTAGATATTTTATACTACTTCATGTTCTCACAGGTTCTAAATGAAGCCTTCATTCTAGAGGTCTGGGAGCAGTCAGGTTGGGGTGTAGCTTGTAAGGTTGAACGAAAAATCTGGTTAATCAAAATTAATTCTTGTAAAGGATAGAAACTATATTTTTGAAGAGAAGTAAGTTATTTATCCATATTTGCAGCAAAGTCCTGCCAATAACCTGGCTAAAAGAAGGAAAAATTTTAATTCATAAAAAACATGAACCTTCATTATATGGAAACTAATATGTATTAAGATAAAAGTCTCTGGCAGACTCTTCTGTAACAGATAGTGAGGGAAATTGTCAAGAATCTCATATTAGTTTGTTATTCTTACTATATTAAAGGAGAGAATAACAAAAGGTGTATTCTACCCAATGTTTAAAAAACATTGGGTAGAATAAATGCAAATGCATAATGCAAGTCTGATTAACAAGGCTGGTTAAATAAAATGACGCTATGGTGTTTCTATCACAATCGTCTCTTGCTGCCATGAAAATTTTCACCTGACTCTCGTCTTTTAAAAATAAACATCATCTCTTCACCTAATTTTTTTGCTCCTTTTTTAGTCTCATCCATCCTTTCATCAACTGTGATCAGCTTCCATTGTCCCTTGATGAAGAAAAGTGCTGTGGAATGATGCTGTCACCTCTTCTTCTCTTCTCTTCTCTTCTCTTCTTGCAATCCCAATGTTTGCCTGTAGGCCAAAAGGCTCAGTTTTGGTCTGACCAAAATAACTAAATTAAAAAGACTAAAACCAACATGAACATAAGATATTCAGATATGTGATAAACAGCTTAATAATTATTTGTTGGGCTCCATGACCCAGCCTCCAGCTCTTAAAATGTTCTCCTTCCTCTAGGCCACCAGAGTTGGTGCTGAGATAGAACCAGTTTTTCTTTTCTTCGCCAATGAAAATAGAAAGAACTGGTGCAGAAATAAGCACTGGCCTCGGTTTGGGTTGTTAGTCTTGTTATGACATATGACTGTTTGAGGGAGGAGTAAATGAAGGCATCTACTGTACATCAAATTGTTGAAGAGGAACCCATCTCAAAACAAAGATGGTGGTCTTCCAAGGATGAGAAATCACCAGTGAGGGGAATGCAGGCAGGTTCAAGCTGTTTCAGCACCATTTACACCTGGATTAATGTGACCACCCAAATCCTGGCTCAAATGGAAATTCCTCATCTACTCTGCTTGCAGAGCCAGGGAAACGACTTGGATAAAATGTGAAACATTAGAAAGAGCAAAGAAATTCTAGAATACAAATTACTGCAAAAAAAATAATAAAAAATGCAAAGAACAGCAAACATACATCTGTACAAATGTTAAACTGTAACATTTTATGTTAAAGTCAAACAGGTTCAGAGAATGGTGCTTAGTATTTTTTTCCCCTGGTACACATTCACACTGCCTTTTTTAGTTAAACAGCTGTGATCTTGTTATTTTTGTTTATAATATCTCTTACAGGCTCCCTTTACATTTTTTATCATCAGTTTTGTATACTTTCCCAGACTCAAATTTCCATAGTTCTCAATCACTAATTTCAAAAAGGATTTTTTTTTTCTCCAAATTTTTCTATGGGGATCTGGATGGAATATATTAACTATTTGTTTGCAGTAGTACACTACTGCAAACAAATCTTGCACTAATAATTAACCATAGCTGCAACATTTGTTCTGATAATTAGCCATGGCTGCAACATGAGGAACAGAATATCTGACTGCGAAGTGTATCTTAACCTCCCTTTCATCCGATACATATGTAACATTAGCTTGAAATGACTTTATAGGGCCAAATGATATATACGACTGAGACACGTTGACAGGCAGTATCATCAGAATCATATTATGATGGCTAAATCAATGTTTTACCTGTAAATGTTTGTGTAAAAAAGTCTGATTGTTTGGAGAAAATTGAAACAACCACTGCATGTCTTGCTAATATAAAGTATTCTTGTAACAAGAATTATTACTATGAGGCTCTTCCATTTCTCCAAAGAGCCTCAAAGTAATTATACAGGTCAGAAGTTGTACAGAAAATATAATGACTAAGCTGAATTCTGCCAGGATTTTAAAGTTTTGGTTTACAGTTTTTGTCACTGTGGAATACAGACACACCAAAGACCTTTTGAATGTCTTCATAGGGGTTAGTTCTGTAAGCTACTGCTTGTAGATAACAGATGTCATCCTTCTCACTGGATAAATCGGCATATAAAGTTAATAAAAGCAGCGTGAGCTACAAACCTGAATACAGAAGAAAATGTAAAGTGGAAAGAAATTATGATGCCCTTTGAACAAATGTGTTCATGCATCAGACCTTAGTAGCAAAGATGATATATAAAACAGAACACAGAACATTTGTGTAATAAATTACGTTTTTGCTGGTTTGAGACTTTAATCGATATGCTGGAATAAAAAAATCGAGTTATATTTCTCCTTGCTGCAAATCTGCAGGCTGAATAAAACATATGCATTTATTTATGCACAATGCAAAGGGGATATACAGCCAAGCAAGACCTGAGTCCACAGATCATGCGTGAATCTTATCAGCTGGATATTCAACTGTCCAAGTCATGCAATTACCAAATTATAAATGTGGAGTTAATCAAAAAAAAAAGGGGTCCAGTGTTTGTACGTGGGGATAAATCTTGTCCTTGTTACACCACCAGAGGCATTATTCATAAATCCCACCATTTCTCACTTCCTCCTTCCTGGAATGAAAAATATAACTCTGAGCCAAGTGTAGAGTATTTACCGTCCAGCTCTGCAGACCCTGACAAAACAGAGATGTAATTGTGTGAAATTATTGATATAAACAAAATGATGGATGACATCTGACCTCCCACTGTGTATAAATGTTTTTATGTGTGCATAAACTTACACTATTTACATATTTCCATCAGTGAAAGTGACTCAAACAGCCCAAAAAAGGAGCATGTCCTTGAGTGAGGGATTTAATTGGTGAAAAGACCTGATCAAAGTCTGGGTGAAAGAATGTTTAAGTAATAGGGGGATGAATTTGGGAGCATTTCTGTCTCGAAAGCACTGCTGAATAAATATTATTTCATACCAGAACTATTATTAAAGAAGGCAAGGCAAGGAGGTTACTGCCATTCATCAAATATGAATAAAATAAAGTTGCAAATGAAGACTACTAAAAATGTCAAGCAGCACTTAATTGAAACCGTACTGTTCTCAAGAGAAAGTATCTGTGCCAAACAGCAAATCTGCTTGGCAGTGAGGAGGCACAGTTAGGGAATCTTTAACGGGCCACAATCCATTATGGAGAGTCATAAATGTCCTCTGGAATATACACATCACTGGAGAGTGGGATGTGATCGCTCTCTTGCAAAGACTCATCCACATTTATGTGGCCATAAGCAGAGCTTTTATGAGGACTTTGTATAAGTTTGTGAAAGTAAATCTCGTGCCCCATTTTAAATGTTTTTTTTTTTTTTTATCTCCATGCATCATCTTGTTGATGTTTTTCGGTATTAAAACCATAGAAACGCAAAGTGGTTAGACTTGTTTTCAACTGTTTTTAAATGACAGCTCATCTTAGGAAAATATATGTAATTCCTCCATTTTTATCTAATAAAAAAAGATGATTCCCATTCTTTCCACGGCATGTTGAGCATGCATAATAAGCTCATTGGAGGCACTATAAATGCTTTGACTCCACTTACATTAATGTCATCCTCAAACCTGTAACAAATTACTCACACCCACACTGTCTCACAAATGACAGGGACATCTTTTGTCTGTTTGGTTGGCTCTCATTTGTCTTTGACACGTAGAGCTGGTCATCCAGTGGTGCCATTTATCTCATGTGTCAATGAGAGACTCGCAGAGTCACGCAGTGAAGGGAGTCTGGTCTTCCTAAGAAACTCAGCTCGTGCCAAGGGTATTCTCTTATTAATGCTTTGCCAGAACCCCAAATGATAGCCTATAGCGTCTGCAGAAAAATAATCCTAGCATCTCGTAACTTATTGTTCATTTCATATTTTTCATGTAGAAGTTACAGACTTAAATTTCCAGAATGGCTTGTGCTTCTTAAGTTCTTTATTGAGAAAAAGAATATATACAAAGATTCCCAGGGGGATTTTTCTGGTTAGGTAAGAAACCGTACATTATTTTTTCATTTACAAAAGTGCTTTAAAATGGTTTTTACAAAATGTCCAGAAATTTTCAGACAACTTAACTGACTTTAAGTCAAGCGTTACTTCACGGAGGTCAAGCATCATCTGACCAAACCTACACCTGAGGGTGAATTAACCCATTTAATCCCACCGGCAACAATTGTTTCCAGACATTTTTTCTAACTTCTGGAAGCTCTAGAAGAATTGTTTTGACTTTTGGCAGCTAATTGACATTTTAAAATAAAATAATAGAGTGTCTATTCTAAGCAATATCAATTTCATGTATCTAGTATGAGAGGTCACATGACCAGACCTCTTTACTTTCTGCCTGTGACACTGGAGGTAAATGGCTGTCACAAACCTGTACAAGAGGAAGTCAGCAAAATATTTAAATAAACAAATATAAATAAAATATTTTGAAGATATGTTCTTTAAAGCCTCTTTTACTGATATATAAAGATAATTGTATCCTTTCATCTATATTTTGATCATAAGAAGAGTGAATCTAAGCATGGCAACAATTGTTGCCGCCAGCATAATACATAGACAGCACTATGCTATGTATCCATAGCTTTACTGTTTATTCTATATGCCTTGCTGTTCCCACACAGCGTAAAACTATAAGATGTTTTAGATATTCTAGACCTGAAGGAACCTCAAAATGATGCCTCCTTCATCCCACAGTTGAAACCCTCCCCTATTTCAGCCCCCCAAAAGGCAATCCTTTCCACAAAGTGCGGCCTATGCACTGAATGATGCCACAAGATGAAGCCACACCTGAAACTAGTTTAGGACAGGGCCAAGGTGTAGTGCTTGGTCTGGCAGAACAGGGAGAATTTCCTCACGGAGGCAGATTTGTTCATACTAACATTTTCACCATGACCAAATGAGGTCAAAGGTCACTCAGCACATTGAGACTATGACATCTGCTGGATGTGGCATTGAATCTTTATGTATCTAAAATATTTCTGAACACTCTAGTAACCATTATTTGTTATAATAGGTTATGGATGTCATGATTTTTCTTATTTTTTTTATATGTATAAATAAACCATATTTGTGTAGTTTAGACTATGCAGATTCCCACCGGAAACAATTGTTGCCGAGTATAAAACCTACATTTTCTCTAACATAACCAACATAAAATGTAATAATTCATAAATATCATGTGTTAGGGAAGTCCAAATGCATGTACTTATTTTTGCAGGAAAAAAATTGGCATTAAACGGGTTAAAAAGAGTCTGACTCAACCAGTAGAACCACAAAAGTAAAACGAATTAAATAAAGACACTTCATCAAGTCTTGACTGAGAAAGGCCAAATGATACTTAAAGATAACCTTTGAAAAATAAACTGCATGATGTCAAAACAAGAAAGTGTCCAATAAAATAAAAAAAAAGAGCTGATGCAGCAGGGACTCTCAGTTGTTGGCAACGAAGAAGTGACATTACAACTCCCGTAGCGGAACACTTTGACCGTAGTATAACTTCTTCCCTTCAAATGTATCCAGTAAACAGACTGAATTCAAAATACGTCAAGGTAAACACATCTAAGGGAACCAATCTGCCTGGTATCAGAATGTTTTTTTTTTTTAAGCAGTAGATGTCTAGTCACCACGCTATTCCTCATTTGGTCTTCATTAAGTTTTCATTATAGATGACAGGTTTAAATGTTGAACTTTGGAAATGTAGGTAGAAAATGATTAAAGCGCAACCTCTGCATGTTCGTTTTCATTCCACGCATTTGTTAAATTAATGTGAGACGGTGACACGAACGCTCGTCACTTTCTGAAATTGCTTGGCTTGATTCCCTGTGAAGCCTCATCTGAATCTGCCAGGGGCTGGTTCAGCCTCGTGAGGAGACGGCAAGACTTCGGGCCGGCAAACAGAACCAGACTTTTAATATTAATTTATTAAAGAGTGTCAATGACGTCTGCCTGTTCAGCATTATTTATAAAGCAATTTTTGACTCTTTCCGAGGGGGGATAGCCAATTTTCACAAAAGCCTATTTTGGGCTTTAAGGCACTTTTATAAGCACACCTGGAAATTGCCCCACATAGGGTGGAAAGTAAAATATTATGAGTGTTACATATCTTCTCAGCACCTGAAACTCTTGCCAAATATTTCTGGAAAACACTGAAAACTCTTAATAAAAATTCCCTCTGACATCCACCTACAAAACATACCTGTTCTTGCCAACTCTCATCACCTTACCTGTCGTCATTGTATGAGTTTTTTGCGAAAACCTTAAATAAAACCTATCATCTCCATATGCATCTGTTTAGCTCCAATTTCTTAAAATGCTTTTTACGGTCTATGAAAAGACATTGTCATCTGTCCTTTTAGTTGGACCGGTTAGTGTCTCAGGAGTCTATCTGGATCTCTGCCACAGAGCAAGAAGTCCTAGACAGTACACCATCCAAGACTTTTACAGAGTGAGAGAGAGACTCAGATCACAGCAGAGAAAGAGGTATGTGTTGACATTTTGTTTAAGGGCTGGCAAAACTCTTCAATGCCGTAAAGTTTATATCTAGTTTTAGAAACTAGACTGTTTGGCTTTACTGTGGCTGCACCTGAAATTAATCAGAGTGTATGAAAACCAAAGTAAGTGGGTTGCCATTCTGCTACCTCTGAATATAAGTAAGGCTGGATATTGCAAAAAAATGTATATTTAATACTAAGTAATACTAAAGCTATATGGATGGGAAGCATCTGAACATCAAATTTTATGTTTTGATTGAAATTCTCAATGGGATTGTAGTCTGGACTTCTGTCCTGTTGGAAGATATCTCAGATATTTTATTTTTGGCCTCTAGCAGGAGCGGGAAAACTCCTTTTTTTTCCAACAATGACTTTCTTGGCTTCTTTTTGGATTAATGCGCTTGTTGCCCAATCTGTCAGTGTAGGTCAGTCTAGGTCCTCAAGGGCCAGTGTCCTGCAACTTTTGAGATGTATTGTATGTAAAACACACCTGAATGAAGTGGCTGAATTATTTCCTTGCTATGTATTCAAGTTCCACAGAGTCCTGCTAAAGACCTAATAACTATTCAGGTTTTCTAAACCTAAGGCAGGTCTGAAGGTTGCAGGACAACGGCACGGAAGGAGTTTGACACCTGATTGGACAGCTATATCCTGGTAGATTTTCAAATAATCGACTGATTTATTACTTGTGAGATGTTCCAAGGTTGAGAAATTAATCATTGGTAGACTTTATTTACTAATTTGGTGACTTCTGGAGGAAATTCACAGCCAATATTTTATTTGGTGGTATCAGAGGACAAAAAAAGAACACTTAACATTATTTTCAAATTTTACTCTGTGATCTGGCTCTACCATAGGCTTTGAATTATTTTTGTGAGCAGGGCCAAACCAACACTTGCTTAAACGATAGTCACAACAGCAACACTGGCAAAAGTTGAACATTTTTCAACTTTCTTGTGTGCATGTATAAGTGAAAAACCTCAACATTTCACATGCAAAAATGTTGCCGGTTGCTTGGCTGGTGGACAGTAAGTGATTGTCGTCTCATGAGTTCTGTTGTTGTTCTGACACATAAAAAACAAAAATATGTTTTTGTCCAAGGTTTGTTTATTATGAAAATTTACTAGGGGAGTACTAGAAGAGGTAAGACTTAAACTAAAATAAATTAATAAACATCACAGAGGATAAGAGCCAAGAGATTGTAGTGAAATGTTTGTGTCTGTTGTTGTCTCAAGATACTTTATACTAATTGTAGCTCAAAAGAGAAGAAATAAAATACATAACCACTGTAAAACAGTGTAAACTTCAAAAGAAATAAGATCATTAATCAAATTTGGAGTGTTTACAAATTTTTTGAATTTACATTTTCTCTTTAGAAAAACAAAAACAACTAAAAACTTTTCTCCAAACACTTTAAGAAAGAGAAATCATTTATTTATTTATTTTACCTCTCAGCTGGTGCCTACTGATAAGCAAAGCAACAGAATACAGATCACACATTAAAGAGTTTTATCTGTGACTCTTTAATGGATTTTCTCAGATGGGTTCTGTTCGTGCTTCAAAGGCTTAGAATTACATTGACAGGAAGAGAAAAATCTGGAGTTGACATGCAGATCAGAATTTACCTAACCTGGTACAACCTTAAAAATATCAATCACAAAAGAATTGCTTTTTTGTTGATGGGCAAATTAAGAGATTGTGTAACTGTAGTAACCAATCGTCACCAAGTCTATCTGGTGTAGTTTGTTAACAAGGTCCCATTCTCTTTCCCGCTTCTTTCAAATCCATTTTTTCCATTTCTAATCAATGATATATGCACGTTATCATTTCAGTGCACCCACAGTAACAAACAAAAGCAATTAAAGCATGTCAACCGGCTATCTTTTTTTTTTTTTTAAAGTGCATTAGACAATCATTTAATTGGCATGTACTGTCAACTTTTCCATCTCTGCTCCTGCTGTTTGTATTACTGAAGGAAAAATGTTGCCATGGTACCTATCTACATTTTTCTTTTATCATGTGCCGGCTCTGCACTTTGTGGCTCTGCAGATATAATTTTCTTTTAATGCAGTTGATTTTGCGCTTGGCTTTGCACTCTGCTTCAGCCAGTGGGCTCTCCACTGCCTGAAGCAGAGTGATTGCTATTTTACTTGTCAATATTCTGTTTATGAGTCACTGTAACAGTTAAAAAGCATTTGCTTCCACTATTCCATACAGCTTAGCTTAACTCTATAAACAACAACACTTGCTTTCATAGTAATGTTTTCCACCGCAGACAATATCTACTTAATGTAGTCTCGGTTATTTATTTATTAAGCTTCTCGATATGGGACCTGAGTCCAAATTTCGTACCACAAACAAGCAATTGCGAAATGGTATGACAATTTAAAAAAAAATCATTCTTGAATCGTTGATTAAGGCATCACAATGTTTTCATACAGTTAGACCACCTCAGAAATGTTGCAGCTGAGAAGTAAAATAGAAATCTTTTCCGAGCAAACATAAATGTCATATCAAATCAACGTAACAAAAAGTCAATATTTCACCTGGTTCTTCTCATGCGTCATTACTTTCTCAGAATATCAACAACTGACTCATCTTTAAGCTACATATCTGACAGCATGGGTCACCTCATGACAAATACTAACTAATAGTTGTTGACTATTTCTTTAACTTGTGGGCAAAGTTCATTGCATGCTTTCTGCAAAGCTGGAACCAAACATGGAACTTCCTTTCATGCCCTGAACCCTGTTAGCACCTTGTTCATCATGGAAGCCGTGTTTACACGTGCCGGTAGAGCACAAGTATAGCCACCACTAACCTACAGCAGACTGTTTAAATATCAAAATGTGCATAACAAGGAATTCTTATCCTGCAGTCTGATCTTGTTTATACCTCTATTGCATTGAATATGTTGCTTTCTGGCATGCACATCTTAAATTACATGTGTGATGAAATACATGGTGATAATGAAAGGAGGGTAAAAAAGCACAAACTAACTAAAAAACCGAGTCCAATAGAGAGTGTTATCTCTGTTGGAAGTTAATTTTATGCACTCCTTCAATTAGTCTAGCAAAAGTTACTTTTTTTATTTTTGCTTTATTTTGTGCACATTGTTGGTAGGTGACAGAAACAGAAATACAGTTCTGAAAAGTGTAGCATATATTTGCATTCAGTCCCCCTGAGTCAGCTTTAGTCCCTTCTGCACCAGCGCGGCTTTAACCGGTTCTGCCTTAGTCCGCCCCGGCCAGATTTGTCTTCATTTGCAAATCCTACGCTATTGTTGTTTGTTTTCTGTACTAATGTGGTTCTACTGCTAAAGGCTTCATGTCCAGCTCCTTCTTTGTTTCTTTTTCTCCTGAAAGATTAAAGTAGAGATTTGAATCTCAACTAAGTTGTAAAACACACCTTTTCATGCTCACTAGAAAATGTAAATATGGACATTGTAGTTGTCTTTAAAGTTCATTCCAGGAAAAAAAGACTTTGCGACTCAAATCTCAGGTTTGATGGTTCAGTCCAGTCCAGCAGCTCTTCTAATCAGTCTCTCCGTGTGGGAAAGCTTAGCCACCCGTACGATTTTAAGGACTTTTTGTTTTTAACTACTGTCATAGTGATGGTGTGGCCATGTGGTCTGAATCCAGCATGATGCCAACAAAATTCCCTATCACATCCTTATACCACTTCTGAGAAAACCATGCCTGAAATAAACACTCAAAGTGAGAGGAAACCTGTCCAATATGAAGCGTGCAGATGGATGTTTGGAGAAAAACTGCAGCCGCTTGTATCCGTAGCTATCTTGACATCTCTGGAGAACTTCTCACAGCACAGTGAAGCCATATGCAGCACTTGATTTGTCAATTTGGTCCTGCACTTTCGCTCTAACCAGCCTTGGGATGTTTGCCACTGTTACAGTTTCGAAAATCACAGTTTCCCTTTCTAATGCAGCTGGTTGTTTATAAAGGCCGTGCCAGCTGGAGCTGTGATCGCAGGTTACTAGCTTGCTTTAATCAGCCATGGAGAGCAGTTCAAAAATGGTCTTACTGTGACTCAACCCTTCTTCAAAACATTGCTCTCACTGTTGGGATTTGTGGTTTACTTTCAGATTAGTAATAATAGAGGAGGTCATCAGCATCCATGCAAATAGCATGTGTGTGCAAAATAGAGATTTAAGAACTTCTCCACTTGGTTCCCAAATATCAGCTATGATTTCGTTGATCAAACTTAAGTTTTGGTTCCAGCAGCATTTGCTTTGTTCCATAGTCATCAGGCAGACCAAGATATTTGGGTCCTTCCTTTCAAATGGTGCTCACTTGGTCTTTGTCCTCAATCAACTTTCCCGTTTTGGGTGCATTTGAGCTGCAAATTTTTTCAAGTTACTAAGGGTTTGTTTTGTTGCCAATGGTGCATTGCAGTAAGTATAAGGACTGCAGCCTAAAAAATTCTCCAAGTTCACCTCAAACCAACTGCAGGATGAACTTAGACACGACTAAGCAATCCAGCAGGAAAATAATCTCAAGCACACATAGAAATTGGTTTTGGAATGAAAATTGTAATTGATATATGTCAATTTATGAGGTTAAACATTATTACATTTTCACTAAACTATTAATATACTTTTTTACACTTTGTTTTCATTTATGGGTTTTAAGTGAAAAAAGACAGCTTGAATGCAAATATTGTTTTTCGCTCACTAAAAAGATTTCCTTAAAAGCCTAATAAGCTTATATGTAGTTCTTTTTACGTTTTGACTCTTATTTCCCATGTGCGTTTTTTCCAGGTTGAAACTTTGTGTTAAATTTTCTATTTTTGTGACTTTCTTTTATAATTTATTCATTTATTGCCAATATGACCTCGGTCGCTGACTGGAAAAGTGGCGACTAAAATAGTTCTTGTTATTTATATCTCATAAGGCTTATTCTATGGCTTCTCCTTTTGTTTATTTCCTTCTGCTGGAACTTCTCAACATGTAAAACAGACTCTGAGAGGAATTTTAACCATCTGACAAAACTAACCAACACACACTCCCGTTGGCCTGAAGCACATGAGGCATTGTGTGAGTAAGACAACTCCGGCAATGTCACTCTCACTTTGTGCTTTTATTGTTGAAGAAAAACAGAACAGTAACCCAAACGCCTGAGCAGAACACCTTTTACTGAAGCAATAACTGTTAAAAGCTGCAGCTGCAAAAGGATCGGTTACATTCTTGATTTTGCCATTTGCAGATTTTCTGAGAAAGGAGCCGTAAATATTCTGACTTGTGCTACTCGTTAGATTCTGTTTGAAGATCTTTGAAAATCTTAGGAAACACAACAATGGATTTTCTGTGCATTTTAAATACATTTTAAACCAGTATAGCATATTTCTACCACTTCATCATTACCAAAATATCCGAAACTTTGTCAGAATGCATTGAGGGCACCTGCACAACAAACTTTATGACTTAGCACAAAGTTTGCACCTAAATCCAATTGATCCAGTGATCAACTGGATTTAGGTGTGAACTTGAACCTGGTCGTTTTAACACATTATTTTGATTTGATATAAACCAATTCTATCTCTGAATGTTTGGGCCACCGTCTTGTCAATAGATCAAGAGTCTATCACAACAAATGTGATAAAAATCTATTACAGTACCTGTGGTGTTTGAAAGTTCAGAGGATATTCCTACTTTTGAATGGTACTGTAATCATTTTACAATGTCTAATGTACATTTCTAAAGTCATTCTTTTTAAGCAGATCACAGGAAATTTGGTTAACATCTGCATGAAAAACTGAGAAAAGTTTTTTTGAACTGTTGCTGCTGTTTGTTTTTTATACATATATGTTTAAGGCAATCTGGTCCAAAGAATTTTATTTAGTACAAGGGGTGATTTGTAAATCAATTTTAGTAAGCATACATTATGTGCTGGGCTGTCAAATAAACTTACTTTAAAATAAAGCAAGCAAAGTTGTTACCTGACAAAATGTGAAAAATTTCAAAAGGTGTGATTTCTTTCTGCAAGCCACTGCATGAAACTACATTCATTAGTAAGGAGGCATAAAGTTCCAGCACCAAGACAATTTGGCTAATTAAACCAAAGAAACTTGTATGTGATCTTTAAATATGTATGCAAAAATTAAAAAAAAGCAAAAACTGAGGCAATAATTTAGAAACATGCTTATCTTTGATAAACTTGTTGATTTATAGGGAGCTGTCAAGTCGCAACATCTGCAACTGTTTGAGATTTTGTAAAATGCAAGTAAGACCTGTCAGCCAAACAGATTTATCACTGTGTTTTATTGCAGTATGATGAGGAACAACAATATGGAAGTGTTAACCTCAACAGACCCAAGTGTGATGAGTCGTTTTTCTTCTCACAGCTTTTCTAATCAGACTGTTTGTTTTACACATCAGAAAGTTGAAATCAGCTGCCAATAATTGATCTGAAGCGTCAGAATTTATTGAACTCAGTAGCCAGGAAATATTTTCGCTTTTACAGCAACAGACTCGATTTCTGACTCGTCCATCTTGGCACATTGAAATAACAGGCCACACATGGAAACAATTATGGCAATAATATGGGCTGTTTTCACAGCTGTACTCTGGGGGAGGGGAGGACGAGAAGCTGAGGGATTCAATGGATTGTGGGGGGAGGAAGAGGGGAGTACACAGCTTTCACCAATGACAATGCCATTGTATTATGCAATCCTTTGTAAAAGTAATTGTTTTTGCTTTAAGAGTCTATCTAGTTATAATTAAAGTGGTGTTGATCAGCAGATTTCCAATATAGCCAGTGAAGCATTTTTTTTCATATAATGAACATCCTATATAAGATTTTGTTTTTGAAAACAAACGAAAAACATAAATCCAAAAAAAGCCATTTCAACTAACAAAAGATATTCTGTGTCTGTTTATTAAGTTATTTCTATCTTAGCATAAACGTCTCACTAAGGGGAAAAGAAGTGGGGTTTTTTTATCATTTAAGATATATGCGACTCCATAAAAGCATTCCTTTAAATCTTAGTCAACTAAATCTCAAGTTACATGAGTAAAACTAAAATAAATTCAAATTAATAAATTGCTACAGAAATTAAATTGCAGCTAATCGTCTGATGGCCACCGTCCTCCAGCAGTACCTAAACGGTGCTTGAGAAAACATTCAAAACATCTGCTGCCGATGTTGGTTATCCCGCCGATATCAAGAATAGAAGAAAAAAAAAAGCTGTTGCACTTGACATTCAAAGAAAAGAAACCCATAAAAGGCAGGAATCAGTGTTGTCTCGCAGCACTTGTGACAACAAACTGAGGGCCCCGCTGAGCTGTGAGATATCCAAAACTAGGACACCTGTTGGTTTTCCTCGGTTCTTCCTGAGATCAGGTCAAGCAAGGAGCCGACAGAATATTTACTGTAAAAACAGCAGGCAGGTTACTCTGTCTGGAAGGTGGTTTTTGTTGTGTCTGTCGCTCAGTGTTTTAGAAGGATGGGGTGGATGAGTTAAAATACAAAGTTAAGTGAAAATGGACACACTAAGTAATACTGTGGGAACTGAACACGTTGAAGCAATTGTAAGAGTGAACAGATAACTTCCTGATCTTTCGTATTTCCCGTTACAGCTGCAAGAATTGAAATTCATGCTTTTCTGTGCTGATTATCGCCAATTAATTTTGGGTAAATGCTAAACAACTCAAATCAGAATTCACCTGGAGAAGCTTCTGTAAAATGTGCACTTTTGTACAAACGTCTTTCTTCCCTCATACAGGTGCTCTTCAGTAAATAACAGTATCTCTGACACTTGTATTCATTTGCAAAAGTGAAAGTCATATGTTATGTACATTCATTGTAGACATGAAACTATATTTTAAGCATATAGTTTTTTGATGGTGGTTTACAGCTGATGAAAATCCACAATTCATGTTGTGAGATGAACCCCGAGAAAAGAACTTTTCACTCACATGATCACATTTTACTTCTCTGACATTCCAAAGATTGTTAGAACATGCAGTAAATAACAGTGCTCATAAACCTGAAGTGTTATGATGTTGACTTTAGGTTTAATTTCCTGTTAATACATGTCAAAGATTGTGATAAGAGACTTTAGAACTCAGTGAACGGTGGGAATAATCCTTAAGTGATCAATGGTTGCCTATACTAAAATCGTTGTGTGGTTTGTGATTGGCCAGTGGGATGTTCTTGTCCTCTGTAACCTGCTCTAAGACATTCTGCTCAACAAAAACATCCAGACATTTTCACCCTGAAAATGTAGCTGCAAAAGAGTAACTATTTATTTAATTATTTCACCAAATGATTGTTTAAGTTTGAAAAAGATTTGGCTTTAGTTATACCCTAAACAAGTCTCAGTTTTTTGGGGTTTTTTCAGATGAACTTGAGTAATTATATTTTTTTAAGAAAGTGTGACCTCTTCTGGTATCGGGACCTACAGAAGAGCAAATGTTTGCATTTGACTTGAGTAAGCTGCTGTTTGCCAGATCAAAAGTCAAACTAAGAAAAAAAACAATGATACAAAGTTTTTCTTGCAGTTTCATGATGGGCCTTTAAATAACAACATGGCAAACGGCTTGCTTGGGAACATCAAGTAACATGGAACCTGTAATTTTCGGATGCAACTCTAGAGTCTGAAATGTTTTCTTCTTCCTCTGTCATGCACGCAGATCTCTTTGGTCCTGCTTTACAATTAATTTTCTGTTCACTTTGAGGCAGGAAGCAGCTTTTCCCGTTTGAATGGGGTTGTTGTTCCAAAGTGCCACCCCTACCTCCTCCTCCATCTTCTCCTGACCTCTGAATAAGGAAGTTTTATGCAGCTGACCTTTTGACTTTCGCGTCTGTGTATTTATGTCTGAGAAAATAGTGAAATTATGACACTTAACTCTGTCGCCTACATGTGTCTGGGACAGCTTTGTGTGGACTGTTGGGGCCATTGAGACCATAGGTCAGACTGTGGCAGCCGACTCTCTGGTTTAATAGCTCAATAACTCAAGCGCATTCACACTGACATGCCATGGAAACCTCAAAAATGCAATAATCAGACAGATTAAAAAGAATAAAAGTTCCAACGTTTCATTTGTTGATTAGAGTCAACTGACTATGGCCTTTTTGGATACTGATTGTGAGCTAACGTCTTAGGATCAGTGTGTTGACGTGAATGTAGTGAAGAGTGAGACGTCAGTTAAACAGTATTATATTAGGGGGTTCCCACAGAGCGGCAGCTATAAATCAGAGCTGCCTGTGAATAAGTGTACAGAAACATCCGTGCATGCCACAGCACCACTTCGAACTTTGTTTACATCCTTCATAAGCCTTAGACTGTGTGGTTTAGCAACTGCAGCGCCCTGAAATTTTATCAATTTTTGAACTCTTCCAGATATTCCAAATCATGACCTCAAACATCTGTGTGCTTTATAGGGGTTGTACAAAACGTAATAAACCAACAAAAGATGGTGCACAGTTGTGAAGTGGAAGGAAAATTATTGGTTTCAGCAACCAATATGTCAGAACCCACGAAAAAGTGATGTCACTCACTGACACCTGTTGCTTCCACGCACCTGTGGCCTATCAGCGCCTTTTGTTTGATTGGCGCTCTAAAGAAGATGTTGATTATTTCACATCTGATGGTTATGTTTTTTTTTTATTGTTTTTTACATATTCGTTAAATCTCTCACAATGTTCTGATAGTGTAATACGAGAAAGATAATCTGCGAAAAACTCGAGCTAATGTGCCTTCTACCTGTGGTTCTTCTAATAAATACACCTCTCTGTTGGAAACAACCAAGACCAGCCAATCAAGAGGAAGGTCTTTACATTGTCAGTCATCCTTCCCTTTCCCCGCTGCAACATTACAGCTCCTTCCTCACCACGGAACCTGCCATGAACACGAAAACTAGCAAACATGACCTGGTGACGGTGGATAAAGTTTTTCTGTAGCTGCAGCAAACTGGCAGTCTTGAGCAGCACATACAGGAGATCCACTCCAGATTTACACACTGCTTCGTGTTGGTCCGTATAAAAATAATCCAAATAACTTCACGCAACGATTATTGCATACAAACTATGACAAAGTTCTGGGAGTATATTTTTTCTTTGTCCAGGGTCTTTTAACTTTTCAATCATGATAAAAGTAAAAAGCTATGTTAAGAAATGGGAAAATATTTCAAAACAACTAGATGATTTGTAGAAGAAAAGATGGAATATTATGACACAAACTAAACCAATGTTGTTAAGGCAGTAAAGTTAAACGCATGAAAAGTTTTCAGACATTTTATGTCTACAGGAAATTTGATATCTGAGAAAAAACCAGCAACCCCGTGATCTGCATCAAAATTAACTTGAAATTAATTACTTGGTGTAAAGATTTTTTTCATCAACTTAGCAACTCAGTTGTCTTCTATCTTAGCCGTATTCTACAATATGCAGTCATGGTTGAAGCAAAGTAACCAGAACACTTGTGGAAAAAGCGAGCACAAAGACTAATTCCGGCGCTATCTGTGAGTACCAGTGTTGCTCGATCATCTCACAGAAGCTGTTAGTAAGCAGAGGACCACACATCTTCCTCATGTGTGGTCACAGTGGTTTCACTTAGCTCTTTGGAGCTCAATGAAGAAGCCCCTCTGATCTCCAGGAGGTCCAATTCCAGAAAACAAGAATCCTCCCGCTGCAGTGGTAAAGCCAAGACGAAGTCAATGAGCAATCAGATACCCTCTTATCTGTTCAGCTTGACTTGATGTGGATGTTAATCACCGATACATCTCAGTAATGGTGTCCCTGTTAATTGCCTCCCCTTTTTGTGGTTGTATTTACTTTCACTCATGATTTCTATCTGCAAATGTGGTCAGAAAGGCATATGGATTTGGTTTTCTGATGCACGCCTTTCTGAGCGCTCAGAGAGACGTCGCACAGCAAGGCTTAACTTTTTAAGTGGTTCTGAAATGGAGGTGCGTGTCCCTTGTGCTGGTGTTGCTGTTCTGCCAAGGCTTGACTTGTTTAATTCTTACAATATATAAGTACTGTAGATCTTAATAAATGAGAAATCATCTAAACATTTATTGGTTTCAGTAGAGTGATTACGCAAAGGGGAAATATTTTTATATATTTTTTGGAATTTTTCTTTATGATTGTAGGTTACAGCTAATAAATAATAAAAGAAAAACAATATTTAGTGTCTTAGAAAATGTAATTAGGCTTATTACTTTGCCAATAAAAATAAAATTCAAAGCAGAAATGCATGTCAGAAATGCCAAATGAAATCTCTGTCCTTTTATTGAATACAACATGTATCAAGAACCTGGTTGCGGCTACTTTTGCAAAGTTTAGTTTGTGTAGACCATAACATAATATTTCTGTATGTCTAAAAACCATTCTTACTGATCTTGTGCTGCTGTGAAAATTTTCCAAGTGAGCAGTCTTGAGATTTCTGTAGCTATCAGTCATAATCATCAAAACTGCTTAAAAATAAATGTTTGAAATAAATTCCTCTGTAACATGAATTTTCACTGTTTTATTTGTATTGTTTGAATATTTGTTTTGTGTTGTGAAGGCTGATGTAAACTGCAAAGCACTTTGGTCAACTGCTGTTCTAAATGTGCCACACAAATAAATTTGACATTGGCATTAACTGTTTGACTTTATTTAGTTGTTTAAATGGCATTTAGTATTTGATGATCAACTAATTCTGGCTGTACTGAATTATAATTAGGATCCAATTGGAATCTGTGCAACTGGATCTGAATGTGATTTTACGACTGTATTCAATCTGAAGAGATTGAATATAATCTTTTCAGACGGATTGTATTGAATCTGTCTGAAAAGTGACTTTCCATGCTGTAATTTGTGGCTACACGGTTAAGCTAAACTGAATTCAGTTTTGTGGCAGAAAAATACATGACTGCACGTTTTCTCTTTTAATGACTCAGCTTCCCATGAGAGTGCCTTTATTTGCATATCTTTTGATCCTTTGCGTCTGATTCTCAGATCATTAGACTTGGTAACGGTGTGATATCCAAATGGCTTCGGGGCAGGTTCAGCCTGCACGTCTGAATTCCATGCAAATGGTTAATCCCGTTCTGCAGCATGACTGGAGTAGGCTGACCTGGCCTGGAAAGATCGCACTAGTTCCAGATTCAGTCGGCAGCTCAAAGATGCTGCTGACGCGGCATGACAAAAACTGATAAATTATTTTGACAATTGAACCATCATGCAAACATGAGCCTTTGGTTATGGAGATCCAAATAGATCGAAGTTCGAAACCAGGTCCTCACCCCACCTCCTACACTTGAAGACCACAAGGGGGTCAACCGTCATTTCTTTAAAGCTTCTCCTCACGCATAAATAAACCTGGATCCACCCTCCTCCTCATTGCAAACCCTAAAAGAGCCTTCTGAAAGTCTAAGAACATTCCTCCATGAAGACTTTCCCCTTTTTAACTTTGATTTTACGCTTTTGAAAACCCCTGCAGCTGCGTCAGTCCCAGACAAGAGGCTCCATACCTGATGAAACAATGGCCTGGTAGGGAGGGGGTGCTGCATGGTAAAGCTAAACTAAGCTTTGGGATGCAGTAGGGGGTGGGGGATTGTATTGTCTAACTACTTCTCACCACCACAGGGAAAAATAAAAGATTCTCCATTCTCAGTTTTCTGCAAACAAAATCAAATTAGATTTGGGGTACTTGTGAATGAACAGAATCCAAAAGTGGAGTCAGTGCTCCACCTCACTATGCTTTGATATCCACAAGCCCCTCACTGTTATGCTGCTGTGGCTGTCAAAGCAGAGGACCTCCCCTCCCTGATCCTTAGCCTCGTCACTCCTAATGATGCCCTGGAGGCATGAGGGTCTGGAGGGCAGGTGGTTGGGTGGAAGGTCCCTGGATGAGGCAAAACCTGCTCCTTCTGATGACAAACTTGACAAAAACCACAGAAGCTGAAATAGCAAAACAGAGGTGTAACCCAGACCTTTTCAATCTGTGTGTGTAGTGGAAATTAGATGTACAAATACACTGGATAAATAGATGCATAGCTGTTTTTGCCTAACTGATATCTGATTTCTATTTGCTACATCTCAGTAAAATGAAAGATCTGTTTTACTTTAATTTCTGTGTTTATTTGTAGTTTTTACTCTTGTCTTTTAAATTCCAGAACATGATCCAAATGTTTCGGGGACGTTTGCTGAAATGTTGGCCCATTCCTTCTCTTGGTAGAATAATGTTTGGAGTCATGGCTTCTTCCTCTCTAAGTGGCATTTCAGCCCATCTCACTTCAGGATTTGTTTCAGTGGAAAATGACACTGTCTAATGAGCCTCAACCAGCATCCTTACACAATTTATTAATTTGTTCTGGCTCAATATGTACATTTCACACCAAAAACACTTAAATTTTTATTACACATAACTTGTCTCCCTCCTCAACCGAACGATGAGTCTGACATATGGAAGTCCACAGTTCTCTTTCTGATACCTTGGTTGATTTCTTTGGGGGGAGGGGAGGTTCCTCTCATATTACACATAGACGCAGCATGTTTGCAGTTACATCTAAAGGGTTGTCTGTAGTTAACTTAAATTCTGTGGAGTAATCTGTCAGATTCATTGACATCATCATTTGCGCTACACCTAGTTAGTTAAAGGTATAGTAGTCCTAGTGTATGTAAACTTCTGACTTTGAATACTACAGTACAAAAAATATATTTCATTGTTCTGACATCAAGCAAAAAGAGACTATTTTTGCAATCCTAACTGACTTGAAATAAGAATAGTTTAGTCTTATTTAATCTCAAACAGAGGAAAAAAAAATATCTGGCTTCAACTTTACTTTTAACAATAAAAAAAAATACATCCAAATCAATCTAAGAGTGAAGACAAAAAACATTGTTGGAATTTGATCTGCAGCTACTAAACACACAATACAATGCTGGCCTCTAGTGTAAATTCAAAGACACAGCATGTTCAGAAAAGGAAATACCGTGGGTGACAGGGAGCATCGTGGTCAAAAGAATTCAATATGTGATATAGGCCTATTAGTATCCAGTCATTCTGATGCATGTTTGGCTTTTAACTGGAAAATTTTGCAAGGTTTCTTGCATGTTACCACTGCAACAATGATCATCCATGTTTAAGGATGATGAGGACTTTTCTTTTTTAAGTGCTGCCTTCTCTCTGAATCACTCACTGACCGTTTATAAACTTCATTACACATTCTTGCTGTAAAAGCAAGCACTCCGATTAGAACAAATCAAATGTTAATAAATCACGTAATGCTTTTTCTTTTCTTCCACATTTACTTGAGATGGTAAGGAAGCACCGGAATATTGGTTTGGAAAATTTTCGTTTTAATTCTTAAGTTTTATGACTGTTTATTCTTTCTTGCGAAAAAAAAAACAGTATCTCTGTGCTCTGATCCATGTACTAGTAAGAAGTCTAAAAGCCAATTTAAACATGCAGTGAGCACTGGAACAAAATGATTAAAAAAAATACGTGCGCCGCCCGGGAATCGAACCCGGGTCGCAAGAATGGGAATCTTGCATGATACCACTACACCAGCGGCGCCGACACACTTGATAGTGGACACCGCAGTTATTTGATACATGGTTACATCCGAGATAGTAGATTTATATATGAATGTATGCAGGGATAACTCTTGACTACATCGTCTAGTTTATTTGTGTTATAAAACAAGAAACGGGGAACATGTATTTCATAGGACGATGTTATTTTATTTGATTAAAAACGCAATGTTTTCCTTTATTCTGAAAGTTTTCTGTGTTTACTTCCGGTGTTGTAGTGTAACACCGGAGTAACTTCCTCTTACGAGACCTCATGTTGCTAACGGTCAAAATATGTGGTTTTTGAAACCAATTCACTGTATGTTTCGATGTTAGAGTTGCTACAGCTCCAAAAGGTCTGTGATTTTGTATTTTTTTTACTTTTTGATCTCTTATTTCGTAAAATGGATTTAATTTTTTTACGTCAGGATGTAATATTTAGCTATGTGAGGCTAATTATCATGTTACAGTCATAGCTATGATGTACGGTAAGTTAAATTTGATAAACTGTTGTTCGTCATAACTGAGAATAGATTAATTATTGCCCAGCAAATTTTAGCCTTACTGGAGCATTGCAGTAATATTCGTTAAAGGTTACATAATGCGATGTGTGACAGAACGGGAAATTGAACTTAGACACCTTTAGGAAAGTTATTGTGTATTTTCTATTAGAGAAGATTCAGTGTGAATTCTCTAAACTTTGAGCGAACGTTTTCTGCAAACGTTCCTCTTCTGTTCTTTGAAGGTGCGAGATTTTCGAACTTTTATTGAACGATTCGTATATGCTTTCTGGAACTTGACATTGATGTTTCAAAAAATCTTCAGTTGATGTGACAGACTTTTTAACATTCTTTTAGGGAAGAGTTACCCAACCCTGATCCTCAAGGCACACTGCCCTGCCTGTTTTATGTGTGCGCTTGCTTCAGTGCACCTGATTTCAATTAATGGCTGATTGAAAGATTTTTACTAATCGCCAGACTGAAACAGGTGTGTTTAAAGCAGGGCAACAGAACATGCTGTGCAGTGTGCCTTGACAGTGCTTTAGGGAACAGTCTTATTAGAGAACTGTTTGTAAATGTTCCCTAAATGTTAGAGAATTTCAAAACTCCTGGAAATGTTCCAAAGCTTTTGCATTTTGTGGTCTTATGGGACATTCTGTGGTTACAGATGTCTTCACCTTATGGAAGACATAGGGTCTTCCAGAAGGTTCTATTTTGTAGAGAACTTTCTCCAGGTTACTTTGCAAAAGTTAACTTTCACGGAGCTTTTGGGGAACATTTCATGACAATTCCTGGAAGCTTGCACTGTCAATGTTCAGACAAATCCTCAGAGAACTCTTGGACAGTGTAGTCTTTGAAGGTTCTCTAAAAGTTGAAACATTTGCAGTCTCTGGAGAAGTTCACAGTGAGGCTTGTGTAGTTATGCAACAAAGTGGAGTATTGAAAAATGCATAGGAGATATCTGATGAATTTGCGGGATATCCGTTGATCTCATACTAATAAAAGTGACACCATCAAAGGTTTTACTAACTTTCACTTCCTGCAGAGGTTTTACTCATGTCGAACAACAATGGTGAAGTGGAGTGGGTTGAGACAACCGAGGAGGTTGTTGAAACTGAGGAAGGCCTCTCTCTGAAGAACAGCACCCCGGCAGGTAACGTGTGATAACCATATTTTTAAGCTTTTTAAGAAATAAAAGTTTAGCTCTTAAAGTTCCTAACATTGCATCTCTGTGCCTAAAGTGGTGGTTGATTTAGAGTCGACTGAAACGTCACTCCAGAAACTGCTGAGCACTGTGGGACAGGAAGAAAGCACTGAGGGCCAAGATGGCTTCTGTAAGTTTATTTCATTTTCCTTTCTTTTTATAATGAAGAGTTACCAGTTAAACCGGTAGAGCATTGTGTTGCACAAGCTGGTGTCAGTGTCCATGGTAGCTTAGCAAACGCAACCTCTAGCCAAACGACATTTTGACATGTTAATAACATACTTTGTTTATTTGCATGCAGAAATGATTTTTTATAGAGTTATTTTTGTGCAAATTATGAATCCTTTTATGAGTAATGCAGAAAATATTTTGTTACAATTTTGGAATTTTTAAAAATATTTTTCTTTTAACATATTTCAGCCACACAAGTACATTCACTTTAATATTCTATTTTTCTTTTATATTTCCAGGTTGTGAGGAGTGTCTGCCTCTTTTTCAGGATCAGAGTAATCCTGATGACATTAATGGTCCATCATTTATCCTTGACTTTCCAACGACCATGGGTGTCCCACAGCGAGCTCTTCTCACTTTACCTTTTGGCCTAATGATAGGCAGGTCCAGTATTCCCAGTGCAGGAGTAGGTGTAATAAATCAAGGTCCAGCACTGTCACCAGGAATGCATTTTGGACCGTATGAGGGGGAAGTGACAGTGAAAGAAAATGCTATAACTAGTGACTTTTCTTGGGAGGTGAGTTATGATCCCTTGCAAACAAACCTGCAGCCCCAACTCTGTAGTAAGAAAAATCCTCCACAGTTTTATTTTATTTACAAATGAAATGTCAATGTCAAATTTATTTATATAGTACTTTAAAACAGGTTTAAAACTGCACCAAAGTGCTGTACAAAAAATGATAATGAAATAAGTTGATGAAAAAGAAATAATACAAGAAAAAATATATATATACATATATATATATATATATATATAACTTGAACATAAGATTCTAATAAAATATATTGATGTTTAATGGTTGTAATGTGACAAAATGCGAACGTTTAAAATCATTTTAGTAGTCCTGAATCCAAACAACAAATTCAAAGTCCTTGTGTGTGTCATCATGTTTATAATATTTTATTTAAAAAATTTTTCAGATTTACAAAGGAGAAGATCAGTACGAGTACATCGATGCCACCAGTGACTCCTACTCAAATTGGATGAGGTACTCAATTCTGAATGTTTGAGCAGGAGCACAGCGAAGGTATACTGAACTAGAGTAAAATTGATGGGGCATTTTTGATAGGTTCACGCTCAACAACAATGGGTGTATCATCTGTGTAAGCACATGCAGAAATTTTACAAACTTTACCGTTTCTAAGTGGTGAACTTTGGTCAGTGTTTCTAGATCTACAATAATATCTTAGGTTTCAAAGGTTTCTTTTGAGGCATCTATAAAGTTTAGAATGTAAATAACCCTGGCGTAACAAATATCAGCTTAAGGCGCGAGTCTTAGTTGGCCTGTTTTTGCTTTATCAGGGCTCATAGAGTTTGTCACAATGTTTTCTTAGGCAACTTAATTCTTTCTCATAAGATCATATTACACTTTAATAAATCTGCACAGTTGCTGACAATCTTGTACTCATTCTTGCTCCAAAGTGAGTTTCTTTATTCTTTATGAAACACCAAACAAATTGCAGAAGTGTGTAAAAGACAGAAAGTGTGGGGAACTTTCAGGAGTTTTTGGCATTCATTGAGGAAGTAAAACGTTTTTGTTTTTTTGTTTGTTTTTTCTGTTTTACATGCTGATTATTTCTCAAGTTAAAAAAAAAGGTTTTTAATTAATTTTGATAACTGGCTGATTAAGTGGTGGATCATGGCTATTCTAATTAAATCCAAATTTAGATTTAAATAATCCTAGTTGTAACAACACATTTTGTCTCAGTGAAAGTTATAGTCCAGATTTGGAGTAGACCAGCCAGACTCCTGACTCTAAACTAAAAGAAAATCTGTGTTGGGAGATAAAGGTCATGGTAATGGCGAGGAGACCTTCCAGCCTCAAGGACTAGGATTTCGTCGTTGGAGATAAATGTTCAAAATGCCAGCAAAAACATTAAAAAAGCTGGTCAGAAATTATAACAAAGGTTTGATTGCTGTAATGTCAATAAGATTTGCAATCAACTTTTTTGTTCATTGGGCTCAGCTTCATGTTGTATTTAACCCTAACCCTACCCTAACCCTTACCCCTAACCCTTACCCTACCCTAACCCTAACCCTAACCCGGTCTTTGTTTTTGCATAGGTATGTGAACTTTGCTCGCAGCAAGGACGAGGCCAACCTGCTGGCTGTTCAGTACAAAGGCAGCATCCTGTTCCACTGCTGCCGCGTCGTCCAGACTGGAGATGAGCTCACAGTGTGGCCGAGCAGCAAACTGTGCGCCCACCTCAGCAAAGATTGGTCTGACATGTTGTCTTTGAAGATGAGCAGAACAGGTAGCTTTCACTTCCCAAATCTGTCACCGAAAAATGTGTTTGAGATCTAGTCAGATTAAGTTGCTTATTATTTTCCCATTTTTTTCTCTGAAATTGCAGAGAGTGGTGAGACTGCATCATCTCCAATTTTCCTCTGCTCCAACTGTCTTCTCTCGTTCACCACAGAGAGCTTCCTCCTCCGACACATAGAGCACTTTCACTCGCAGCCCAAAGCAGATGAGGCAGCCGGTGAGGAAAACCCCGGCTCCAGAGACGAGCCTCCAGCCTCTCTGGTGATGCTGGTGGATCCAGTTAAATCTAAAACGTGTGATGATTGCGGGAAAGTTTTTAAGCAAGTCCCCCACCTCAAGAGGCACAAGCTGTGCGTCCACTCCAACAAGCGGCCTTACTGTTGCTCGCATTGCAGGAGAAGCTTCAGTCAGGCGTCTGGTTTGGTCAGACACCAGAGTGTTCATTTTGGAAAATCCGCAGCTACAGGGGACAGCTCTGCACTCGGATCAGAACTCTCCAACCGGGCAGAAGCAGCTGCATCTGAGGAGACTGAAAGAAGCAACCCGACTGAGGTTGCCCAAGTGGATGTGTACGTAGAAACACAGCGGCTGGATTGTTCAGTTTGTGGAAGGAGCTTCACGAATGAAGCACACCTCAAGAAACACGAGGCAGTTGTTCATGAGAAGTTACGCCCTTATGTCTGTTCTGTGTGCCTCAAGTGCTTCGGCCAGTACAACGACCTGGCCAGGCATCTGCAGAGTCACCAGAAGAAGAATGAACATAAAGAGAAAATGGACGAGGATTCGGAGGACGCAGCCACCATGCCGTTTAGCTGTGGTGAGTGTTCGGTGGCTTTCTCTTCGGTGGATGATCTGCAGCTGCACATAAACGAGCTGCACTCAGAAGACTCGGCGGCTGAAAACCAGGGAAGTAGTTCGGCTCCTCCTGTGGAAACCAAAGACCTCGCCCTAAACAGTGCCCCTCAGAGGCCACAGCGCCTTAAAGCCAGATCTAAAGTTTCTGCCATCACTCAACTTGTAGCACCTAAACGCAAAGCGGCTAATCAGCAAGAGGCCTCAGCTGCCAGAAGTGCAAAAATCAAGAAATACAAATGGTTTAGCTGTAATCTCTGCAAGCAAACATACGGAAACCCGGATGATCTCAAGACACACAAGTGCACTTCGAAGCCGCTGAACTGTGGGCAGTGCAGCGCCGCCTTTTGGAAGTCTAGTTTGCTCAGAAGACACAAACAGATGGCACATGGAAGGGTGAAATCTTTCCGCTGCGACTCCTGTGATAAAGCCTTCTCTACGTCAGCGAAGCTGAGGCAGCATCAGAAAAACAAGTCTTGTCAGAAGTACCACTGCACCTCTGAGCTGTTCCCCTGTTCCTTCTGCCACTTCTCCTTCACCATGAAGAGCTACCTCATCAAACACATCAAGAGGCACCATCCTAGGGATTACTCAGAAGGCCTGATGGACCTGGAGGAAGCGGACGGGGAGTGCACATGCTCGGACTGCGGGACAAACTGCGCGGACGCAGAAGCGCTCGCGTCTCACACGTGCATCAGGCAGCTGAAGGTTCTGTATTTGTGCACCGACTGCGGGAAGAGCTTCACGAACCACTACGGCCTGAAGCAGCACCAGCGCATCCACACGGGCGAGAAGCCCTACAGCTGCACCTACTGCAGCAAGAGCTTCTCCTACGTGGGCCAGCTTAACGTTCATCTCCGGACTCACACCGGCGAGAAACCCTACCTGTGCACCCACTGCGGCGAGAGCTTCCGCCAGTCGGGAGACCTGAAGAGACACGAGCGGAAGCACACGGGCGTGAGGCCACACGAGTGCACAGAGTGCAGCAAGAGCTTTAGCCGCCTGCAGAGCCTCAAGGCTCACCTGCTGCTTCACCAGGGACAGAGACTGTTCAAGTGCAGCCAGTGCGGGAAGAGCTTTTCCAGAAACTATCATCTCAGGAGGCACCATCAGAAGGTGCACATGTAGGCAAGTATCAGGACTGTTGATGCTGTGACAAGAGTTCAGATTTCCACAGATTAAAGTAAATGTCTTTACTTTAGCAAGTTTAAGAATAACTTTGTGAAAGTTATTCTAGATTTCTGATATTAGCCCATTTTTATTTAGTTCCAAAACCAGTTTTAATGCGAGTTGCTGATTTGTTAGTGGAACACAGTGTCATCCTTATTCCTGTTTTGTTGTTTTGTCCATCCATTTTGTGCAAAGCTTTTTTTCTTATTACTCTCCAACCCATTTGAATCAAGTAATCTGAGATTCTGAGGTAATTCTATTATTTGATTCAGGTGTGTTGGAGAAGGGATGCATCTAAAAGTTGAAGTCCAGCCTTCCAGGTTGGACTTGAGCGTCCTTGAGCTAGAGGATGAAAATAAATAAGCGTCACAAAAATCCTCAAGAGACAGACAATATCTATTTCAGGTTCCACAGATTCAGTATGATTGATGGGGATTGTTTATCGCCAAAACCTCATGACTAAGATTGATTCGGCATCAATTTACAGCTGAACCACAAAGTTATCGCACCTTTCTGTTCCAGGTTTGTGTCTCCCTAATGTTTTTTTTATTTTTTTTATTTAAATTTACAGAATTTGAATAGCATTCAATATAAAGTAATTCTCAGCATTTGACTCTAAATATTGTATAATTTATTAAAACAAGATTCACTTAGGTTTTTTGACAAAAAAAAGAAATGAAACTAAACTGAGATTTGTCGTGGTTTGAAATAAAAACACAGCTGCTCATCACTGTTGACCATTTATTCCACAAAACATACAATGCAAAGCGTGTGCACTGTACAAGCCTTTAATATTATGAAAATAGTCATAACCATGCCTGTTTTTTTGTTTTTTTTAATTAAGTAATCCTAGGTTTTGTTTTCATAACCACCCTCATCTACTACTTGGTTTTAACATGACACAGTACAGCTTCGTCTATTCGATTACCTTTTTCTTTGATTTTGTCCATTTTTTTTTTCTCAACTACGTTATAAATATTACGCAATTTGAAAATATTGAAGTCTGACCTGAAACTATACAAACATACTGCAATGACAGGTGACTGCTTCAAACGGTGCATGAACCGAAAACAGGTAAGAAACCTGGCAGTGTTTTTCCATGTGCTACACGCGGTGGTTGTCAAGTGCAGCTGCTGGTTCGAGACGAAAACTTCGCTGCTGGTAACGACTTTAGGAAAAGACAAAAAATAAATAAAAAATTTCCCAGTCTGGTAATGGTTCAGGTATCAGTAATTCCAGTTACACAAGTCCTTAGCAACATCCGTCTGGAGGGAAAAAGATCCGTTGTCACTTGTGGCACAGAAGTTGCAGGTTTGTTTCGTGTGGTACCTCTTCTAAAGACACAAGGGGATGGAGCTGGAGGAATGATCGCTTGATGGGTTTTAGTGTGTAGAAAATACACAAACACTTCTGGAAAGTAGGCAGCAAGGTTAGGTGACGAGACACCTAAAAGAAGGTTACTGTTACTACGGTTTAGAAATCATGTCCCACTCCTTCTCTTCGTTCCATCGGCGTGTCGCGCCGCGGAGTCTTCGGTGCAAACTCCTTCCTTCGTACCACATCCTCATCAGGGAAAATATACAACAACCTTCCAAATCTCGGTTTATATTATGTTAAATGTTATCCACATTAAAATTTTTACAAACCAAACCAAAAACACACAGCATCACATCTGTACAAAAACTGAGGAAAAAAAAAAAAAAGGGTCACAAAAAGTAGGTAAAAAGCAAAGAAAGGGTTTCTGTTTTTGGCAATTAAAAGCAACAGAGTGGTCTGTCACAAAACAACAAATTATGGGGAAAAACAAGTACTGAAATAAAAAAAAACAGGAAAAGGTACAGTTAGAGCTGTACTATGCTTGTTGCGTTTCATCGTTTTAGTGAACGGTAACAAAAAACAAAAATGGGGCTAAGAGGGTTAAATGGCCGAAACACAAGGCCTGAGGACTCGGTGTATGACCGGGCTCACGATGGAGACAAAGATACCCTGCAGTTCAGTTCATCAGGTTAACATGGAATGAAAAAAGGCTTTTATAAGGGCTCAGATTTAAGCTCCTCCACCCTGACCTCCAGGTCAGCCACCTAGAAAAGAGAAGAAGAGACGTTTAGAGAACAGCTGCTGTAGAGATACTGTTCCTGTCTTAACAAAAAACAACAAAAACAGATTTATTTATCAGCTTGATTAAACCAAATGGTAAGAGACATTGAAATTACTTTTGTTCAGTGCTGACATTGTTTCAAGTGATTTTTTTTATTATTTTTGCTTAAAGCATAGAATTTGAACAACAGAGTTTCTTCTTGCGTTTTAATAGCTCAGTCGATTTGCAAACGAAGATAACAAATGCAAAAAACGTCCTCTTATATTAATTTGAACTTTTGTAATTACATTAATGACAAGCTTAAACATTACTCCCATACCTGTTCCTGAAGTTGTCCCGACTCCTCCTTCAGAAGAGATGCCTCGGCTCCAACCTGCGCACAACGCTGGGTCTCCTTCTTTAGGTACTCAATCTCCCTGTTTGAGAAATCAGAGCAAATGATCCGGCATGAACACCTTTGGTATATTTGTGCAAAAAGATTTAAAATAATTAAGCAGTAGCATAGTCTTGTACTCAGATGTTTTAAAAATTTAAATCCAACTTTTTATTAGAGCGCATATATTCAGTGGGGAAAATAAAGCTCATTAAAAAAAAATTATATCAGTTGTGCCACAAATATTGCCCTCCAACATTGTACCTTATACAGAGTTCCAATAATATTTCGGTTTTATTCTTTTTTAGATCACATATCTAATATGTCAGTTTTTAGAAATAAAAATAATAGACTTTTAAGGGGAAAAAAAATATCCTTTCTGGGGATCATTTTTATTTTTCCCCACAAAATATGAAACAACAAAATACTAAAGTTTGCTTTCAATTCAGCAATGTGAAAAAGAGCTATTCCGTTGCTTTTTGGCTTCAGCATAAGATTTCAATATTTGAGTCACGAGGCCTCTGATGCGTCATGTTGCAAAAATTCAGATAATAAACCAAATCCAGTCCAAGAATGCCAATTTAAGATGACAAAAGGTCTCAAAGTAAAAGGGTAGATTTTTTTTTCCTAAATTTTTTTAGTGAGTGTTTATGCTACTTGAGTGTGTGCATGCGTTCACAGTGTCTTTACTTCTGCTGATACTCCTTGATCAGCCGCTTGGCTTTGCTATATTTGCGCTCCAGGGCCTGATACTGGGCCTGCGTCTCCTTCAGGTGCTCATCCACAGCCTGACACAGGCTCTGCGCCTCCATCCAGTAGCCCTCCAGCTTCTCCATCCGCTCTTTGTTCTCCTGCAGGGTCTGCTCCAGCTGAGCCTTGTCCATTCGCCAGCGCTGCTTCTCCTGCTCAGCGTGGTGCAGCTGCAGGGACGAATATAGCCTCCATTTCAATATACCAACCACGGTTTTACCATTATAAATGCTGCTCTGCATAGAATTCCTCTGGTTTAATGTGAAGTCATGTTAACCGTCAGTCTCACCTTTCTCTTCAGCTGCTGGATCTCCGCCTGAGTCACAGCATGCTTTATCTGGAGCTTCAGCAAGAAAATGAAATGAATTTTTAATACTTGTGTTACTGTCACGCACCAGAGTGGAGGTGAACTGTGATTACAGATGAAATGTCCCACTTCGAGGTATTCATGTCACACCTCTTTATATTTGTGGGCGAGCTTCTCAGGGTCCGTCTCCAGAGGCGACATGTCCTCGTTCTCCGCCAGGTCGAACACCTCGATGGCGCTGGGATACGGCGGGCTGGCCTCGTCGTCCTCATCCTCTTCCTCATCTGTGCCATATTCACCACCCTGGAGGGACACGGAAAAGTTCATTTTCAGCTGGCAAATGAAAGTAGAGAAATCCTTATTTTCCTGATTTTATTGCAAGTTAAATCGTACTTTATTGTTAAGTTGCTGTCAAAGTGTGGAAAATTGCTATTCCTAAGAAAAGAAATATAAATTTGTTGTTGAATGTTCAGGCAAAATTGGATATCCATGTAGTGACCGTGGATGTCCACTAGATGGGGTGCAACTCCACCGATCCTTCCTGCCTTCTAAATGTACCATTCTGCTTTTCAAGAACCATCACGAATGCAGACGGGGAGCACGGTCCTAAAAGAACCTCCCTGTCCTGTCCTACAAGCAAGCCAAAGACCAATAACCACAGATGTTGTTTTCATAAAAAAAAAACAATAAAAAAGCAAAAAAAACACAGAGACTGTTAAAGACCTAATTTTAAAATCACAAAGAGCTTTTGAGTACAAAATAATCTGAGTCATCCCTGATTTGGCTCTATTTCTGAGCTTAGCTTACTGCTTAATCATGTGTTATATCGTAGATGATCTTAATGGATGAATTTCATAATCCTATCCAAAGTTGGATTTTACTTCTGGGCAGCCTATAAAGGTCAAATTAAGGCTATTATGTGATCCATATATGTAGACGTTTTTCAATAGTGAGGGACATTTTATTTCATGTATTATTTCTAAGCAAAACACAACACCTGACATTTTAGAAGCTCGTAACTGCAGAAAAATGGGAATAAAGTTGAACACAGATCGGATTGTACCCGATCCTCTCATGTTTCTATGCCAAATTCCCATGTTTTGCTGCTTCAAATTTGCCAGATTATCAAACTTTAAGTCAAGGGATGGCAAATATTTCTGGAATTTAAGGAAAAACTGAGATGTACGTGTGTGTGTATGTGTGGATGTATCAAACCTCTTGTTCATCCATGTATTGGTTGTACCGTTGCTCCATCATCTCCCTCTGCCAGCGCTCCTGCTCCAGGGTCTGCTGGATGAGCTGGGCCACTTCGCTCTGCTCGCCCGGCTTCTCTCGCCCAATCACAAACCTGTGATCACACACTCATTGATAAGAAATCTGACAGCATAACTACTGATAAGGAACACTTTAGGAGATGACCCAAAACACACATTTACTAGAGGTGGCTCAAGAGTTTTGCACAAAGTTGTTCTTGAAGATAATAATGATATGAAATTGTTCTTTGTTATCAACATGGAGGTTTCGAACTGTCTCTTTAAAGACTAAAATAGTACTTTCCTTATATGGTAAACTGCTATAGCTTCCTGAATTGGTGCAGTAAGATGTTATTGCAGTCAGACATTTCCTTCCTGTTTACTACCAAACAATGATCTTTTCTCTGGAGCAACGCTCTGCAGTTTCTAAGATCAAACCCTCAACTCTGCCTGTCTTTCAGCTCATTACAGAGGATATAAGATGCCTGACAGAGGTTCACAAATCTCTGTCAAATTAAATCCGAGGCTACATTAACCCGTCGCAAAGCAACAGATGGTCGTTGAGCCAGCCTCTGTCGTCTTTTAATTTTCTGCAGCGTTTACGGGTAATTAAATGCTCACAAACACGCTTCCTGTCCCACTCTATTAGTCTCGCTGACAGTTTTTTTTTTTTTTTTTTCCTGAATAGACCCTGAGCTTCGTGAGGCCTTCCACTGCCACTGCAGCAGATCCATAATGTATGAGCTGATCCGTAGAGGTCTCTGATCTTTATAAGTCACATTACACTAACAGTTATCCCAACAGCACTGGCCACAAAAAAAAATCTCCTGAATTATGAATGAGCCTAAACAACAAAAGGTGCTCCAAAGAGCAAAAAGCTGCAAATAGCCTCCTGGCATTTGAACCTGACACTTAAGATCCAGACTGTATTTGCTGATGATAACAGTGTTTTCTGTAGCTGTAGCTTGGAGACTTTGAGCTTTATTCAAACTGTCCCTAAAATGGAGCTCTTTAAACCCTGAAGGCTATAATCATGACTCTGTCAGAGTTGCAATATAAGTCTCCAGTCTGGTTAAATGAATGGGCGGGATGTGGGAGAAGTCATTTCTGTTCTGGCTGCGGGTAAATATATTAAAATGAAACCGTCTGCTAACAGAAGAATGCTGGATGTCAAATGAAGCTGTAAAGAACGTCCCGGTCGCAGAAAATGCCTTGCAAAAAGCCTCAAGAGCGGCATCCTCCCAATGATAAACGCTGACCATTTAATCCTGCTACATAACCCCAACCTGATGACTGTGGCCTGGACAGAGAACTGGGTCACAACAGGCCCGATTAAGGAAAGGTTACTAAAAACGCCTCTTACTTGACAGTTCCTGAGGTGTTCCTGAGTACGGAGGCGGCAAAGCTTTGGGTGACTCCCACCAAGCTGGTCCCGTCTACCTCCACAATCAGGTCGTTCACCTGGATCCTGCAGAGGCATTTCAGTGGGTTTACAGAAAATCGCTTAGAAAAAATTATTATGGTCAACTTGCCTGATAAAACCGCAAATGCTAAACATTTGTGGGCCCTTTTCGCAGCAAAAAATAGAAATATTTGCAAAAGGACAAACGTGACTTGTTAACACAATGTTGATTATATGTTTTCTTCCAAATATATTTGACTTTTTCAACCTTCTGAACAACAACAATTGTTTTCTCCATGTTGCCTTGTGCATGTGAAGAAGCATGTTGATGTGCAGATTTAAAGCAACCAACTGAGTCGGCTTTATTTCTGCTGGTGATAAGCTGTGTACATCCCATTAATATCTAAATGAACAACATTAAAATGAGACAAACTCACAAGTAATCAACACAGTTAATAAAAAAAATTAATACATATCAGTTGACATTTTATATCTCCAGGCTGCTTTATACTCCACATGGTTTAGCTTTTTTTTTTCTCTCTCTCTGTAAATGCATGAAATCCGGCATTTAAAACTATAAATTATTTGAGTGATTTGCCACTTAGATTAAATAAATGAAAAGTGTGTTTGTATTAATCAGATAATTAGAACATTTGTTGTTTAGACTAGTAGATTAATCGAGTTCATTAAAAAAAATTATCTATTTATATCAATCTAATAAACTTAAAAAGATTGTTGTAGATTGACTAACTGATTAACCGAATGATTAGATTAATAACTCACCTGCCATCCCTGTGTGCTGCTCCTCCTTCTGTCACCGTCTTCACAAAGATGCCCAGTTTCTCCAGGCCCATGTCAGCCCCTGCGCCCATCCCGATGATACTGATGCCCAGGCCGTCTCCATCTGAAAGGCAGGAAGGAGGATCAAGCCAATAATTACTAGAGTCTCTACTATAACACATGTCAACTCTGTTTTGGTTTGGTCTTTATCTGGTAGGAAGTTTGCTGTTAAAATGTCTTTGTGTTTCAGACTTTATGGTCCTTTGTAGTCTTAACAAGGTGCCTTTGGCCTTCTGAAGAGGAACAGGTTCACAGTGGAGCATATGGTGCTTTTCCACATGTTTATACTTTGTTTCACGCCACACCTACCTAAATTGTTTGTTGGCAAAAACTAAATCTTAGTCTCAGCTCAGGAAAGCCTAAGGATACAGGTATAATCACAATGGCAATTAGCAAAGTCCAAATGTTGATGTTTGTGTTGATAGGACAAAAAAGGCTTTTTCTTGCCTATTGGTTGTCATGGAGACTCGGTGACCCCCCCAGCACACTCCTCTGCAGCTCCCCAACAACGAGCTTTGGAGATATTTTTATACACATTATATTATTCTGCTGTACTAAATGTATTAGTAGCGTTAATGGAGACTTCATAATTCTGAAACAAACTAAAGATATCATAAATAAATGCATAAAATCAAAATATTTGTGATGAAATTAAAAATAAAGCTAAGCGTGATGCAATAACGTAATATAAAACATGGTAAGTTACAATATAAACATTGCACTTTTAAACAAACACTTTACCTGATCATGGTTTAAATCAGGACTGAGCCTGATCTGACCTTTTCAATTCAGCGATGTCAACAGCCTGACGTCAACATTTGCCGCAAGCTGTGATTTATTTATAGCTGTAATAAAAGGATGCACAAGCTTTTTGTTGTTTTGAGGACAAAAAGAAGATTCACATCTACTTGAAAGTACGGGGGTACGTCTCATTTACAGTTTCCCTGGTGCAGAAAGTGCACACAGCTGCCAGCATGTTGTTACACATGCTATCACTTAAAACATGCCTGCAACAGAAAGCTAAACATAGTCATGCATACATATATTAATGAGCATAATGTTGAGGGAGTGCTCTCATTGTGCCCCACTGGGGAGCAATTGAAGGAAAGACTTGCACTAATGCTTCCTCGTGGAAAAGCCGGATGGTGAAGACTCCGGGCCTTTTTACATGAGCGACAACAATTAAACCCTCTTATTGAAGATGACATAGTGTTTTATGTTTTCTTATTGAACCACCAATCTGGTGCTCGAAGCTGGTCCAAACACCGGAACTGTTTCACAGCTTTAGAGAAACTTGCTCTCAAGAGTTTAACGAGGTTAATACCTTTCTCCAGTTCAACAGGAAACAGGTCCAGCCTCTCCACCCGCTTCTCCAGCTCGTACTCCGCCGACGCCGCCATGGGATCCACGTCTTCATTGCGCCTGTCGTAGTCCTCGTTTGGATAGGTGGCAAAAACCTGCAACGGAGGCAAAGATTGGATCAGTCATAACCAGATTTAGAACTTGCTGGGTGAGTCTGTCACAACATTAAACCCACTGATACAACTTTGAAGACAAAAGGTGTCCATGACAACAGCATTTGATGCTGATGACCCATTTTGGTCAAGCTTCAGGTGTTGGGACAGATAGCATCACAGAAGACTTTGGAATATTTTGGGTATAAAGAGGGGTGTGTGGTCAACAAACTAAGTACCTCTATCCAAATGTATTTGCTTTACAGAGTAAAATTCAAAATAACATTTAAAAGTTGATAAATAATTATAACTTTAAAAAATTTATCTCTTTGAAAGACTTAAATACTTGCAAAGAGCTTATTATATTCGGATGCCTGAAACCCTGGAGTTAAGAGACACTTGAAGATATCTGTAGTGTTCTTTGATATTGACATTATTTTAGCTTTTCTTTCATTTTGCAGATATAAATGCACAACAATATGGCTTCCAGATCATGAAGTTTGAAGGTGGATGCCTCTTTCTTGGTGCAGCTGTGCAGCTTTCTCACTTTCTCATCTGAGTTCACACATTTACTCCAAATATAGTAACTGATAATGAAAACTGATTCACTTCCTGTGAACCCTGATGAACATAGATACAATTTATGCAGCCGTACTTCAAGGCTTTTTAGGTGAAGGAAGTGGAAAAAATGGAATTCAAACAAAACTAAAAACTGAGCATAATTATCAACTAATTTAGTAATAGATTAATCGCTAACTTGAGTATACAGACACAAAAAGGCCATTTGCTAGAAGAAAAACAGAGAAACTAATACAAAACTACACAGAAAATACAAACTGTACAAACATTTAGGCAATAAAATACTTATTTTCATATTAAAAAATGAAATTGACTTTTTTTTTCTTTGCATCTTTTAATGTATTGCTAAGTGATTAAATGACAAATCTGCACAATGACACCTTTTATTTGATTAATCATTTGTCAGAATAAGCAATAGAATAATCAGTTATTAAAAAAATGTTAAATCACTAGTCCTAGTAAATCATGTGTAAAATGATTTCTTGAGGAATTTTTAGTTTAATAAATAATGGAAAAGACTGGACCGTTAGTTTACAGTAGTACTGGGAAGAAAATGGAGCTCATGCACTTCTGCATAAGTAGTACCTTTCAATCTGTTTCTTATGTTTGCCAATACTACACATTAGGTCATGTTCATCGATCATCCAACAGATGATGCAGTAGTAAATTTATAAAAGTTGATTCACAATTTTGTGATTGACCTGCTGATGTTACGTAACGACAAACTCGATCTAAACCAGGCAGTATGTCAGGAAGAAAATTGTGGCCCTCCAAAAGTTATCTGTGCAATCATTACACATAAAGTATAAAAGCCACAACATCAGACCATTCAGATTGTGTCTCAGAAATGACGCAAAATAGTTTAATCAGGTTGCTTAGTTTTTTTAGCTGTTGTGAGACAGGAAAGTGGGTTATGAGAGAGGGGAAAGACATGCGGTAAAGGTCATCGGGCCGAGACTTGAACCCGTGACGGCTGCTTCGAGGACTAAGGCCTCCGTAGACTTTACCCCAGCGCCACCGCTGCACCTGTAATGAGCATTGTTAGCTTGGGAAGCAAAAGGAAGAACCCTTTGAGCCTGAGGGACTTCATGTTTTATTGGTACTCTGCTGCCAGAGGGACGGCTGCACTTCTCAAAATAGATGTGATCATGAAGAGGGAGCATTTTGTGGAAATAGAGAAGCAACATCTCAAGACACGAGTCATAAAGTTAAATGGACAATGGCCCTAAGAATACTGCCATGCTAGTTATACAGTGGCAGAAGATCAACAAATGCAATGTTTTGAAGTGCCCATCACTAAGCTCTGTTCTCAGACTTGAAAATGTTTTGTGAGCAATGAGACCTGCAGACCTGAATGTTGCCAAAAGTCCAGGAAATCATTGAGAGAAGCTTGTCTAAGGATCCCAACATTTTGTTTTGCTACAGATTTCGATTGGGGCTTCTGAACGTGGTCTTAGGTCATCTGTAATAGAGTCATCTCATACAGCAAGGAGGCTATTATACTAAAGAGTATGAAATATTCATCTGCTAAGGCAAACAGAAATCACATCCGTTCAGAGGAGTACTGCTGCTGCCCTTATAGGCATTAAGGCCTCTTATTATATAACGGCTTTTGCTAAAATCATTGTAACTCAATGTCAAATGAGGCTGTGGAGATGAAGATGGATGCTAATGAAACGTACAACTGAATCTATAATATGATAATAACATGACCACCACTTTTAATGTAGATCTAATACAATTTACTTTTATCGACTGTTTTGTCAGAGAGATCTGCTGCATTTTCTAGAGGCATCACAGCTACTTCATTTCACACCAGTAATCAAACACATAGGAGGGGAGAAAAAAAAAATCAATCACAGCGACTGGAGTAGCTCTCATGGAGACAGAGGCCTCTGTTTTCAGGCCTCAACTTCCCACATTCAGTCTGATTTAACAGCATGACAGTTTACATAACCACCTCCAGCATGGTAATGGGGGCCCTCTGCAGCTGCACACACACACACGCGCACGCATGCACACACACTCTAACACCGTAAGCCAAATCTTAAAAAGGCTCTTTTTTCCTGTCTTCCGAGGTGATTTCGTATGCAGCACCTTACACATTGAGCTCGCAACACCGATTCAGTTCTGGACCTTCTCCTCTCCACAGTCTTCTCAACTTTTCAGTTCACACACTTTGTTCCTTGAAGTGTAAAATTGTCTTTCTTGATCCTTTTTCACAGTATTAGTCCTCTAGTACATCACATAGTAATAAAAATTTCAGTGTACAACTGTTTCAAAACTTCAGTCATAATATCAGTCATAATTCAGCTTGCGTGAGTCAGTTGAAATATTACAACTGAAATCTGTGATACCATTTAGTACAAAAATAAAATATATTTGAAATTTAAAACAGGAGTGTTTGTAAGAAATAACATACTTTATCAAACTGACTATACATTGAGGAGTCTTTTATTCTGGTAGTGTCATATGAGCAATCGGTACCTATCTCGAGCCTCCAATAGACGACTCTTTCAACATGTTGTCAGTTCATCAACGGGGCAGCCCAGAGGGCTAACAACTTTGAGTCCAATACATTATTGCTGCAACCCAAAAGTGCTAACAGACGTGCCAATATGCAGCCTGAATCAATGGTTGATGTCAAACTGATTTTAATCCTATTCTAGCCGTCAATCCAAAGAAAAGTTTAATTTGCTTACTGATGTGCAAAAATGTCCCAACACCCTAAAAATGTTCCTCTGTTGAGTTCTTGATCTGTATCCCAGTAGGACTTGTCCAAAAAAAAATTCTATGGCAGGGATGGCAAAACTCCAAAGTCCAGCAACTTTTAGATGCATCCCTGCTCTAACATGCCTGAATCAAATGGCTGAAATGACTCTTCCTCATGCAGTCAAGTTCTACAGACTCCTGCTTATGACCTAACAATTTTAGATATGTAACAGCAGAGAGACAGATCCTAACGTAGCACGGATCTAATTTTCAAAGGCAAGTGTCCACGAGGAATTCTGATAGACTGCTTGAGCCTTCAGCTTACTCTTTTTAAATTGGAGCTGCAGCTGTACTTAGAGCTCTCTCCTCTAAGTGTGGGCCCAGCCACACACTGATTATATTCATTCTTTTGGTCAGGATCCATATCTCATATCCATAGGTGAGGGTTAGCATTTGGACAACCCTGTGGTTTGTCTTAAGCTCTTTCTTTGCCATGAACAAACCAAAGCAGCCTCCCTATTACCACCAACGAGACACGAAAAGTCATCTATCTTCTGGTTTATCCTGAAGATAAACCAGATAAACTCATGAACAAGTCCCCAAGACAACTGGTAAACTGACTGAACTGACTGAAGTATTATGTCTTATCATGTTAAGCACCTGGAATTGCTAATTGCTGAAATGTGCTTTACAAACAAACTTGCCTTGCCTTGAACTCCTACAATTGAGGCAATGAGAAAAGCCCAGCCTAGGTGTAGTGGTTCACCTTTTTCCACATGAAGATGATTAAGAAGTGGCTCTCATGCTAGCTACTTCACCTTTGCTGAGGTAAAAAGCTTGAAGACGCAAACAGAACCTCATCATCCACAAAAAGCAAAAGACCATGACGAACCAGGGACCCTCCATTCCTTGACTACTGTTTGACATCCTGCCAAAGAACATCACATACAAGATCAGGGCAGCATGGAGACCAAGCTGTGCAGGAAACAGGCTAGAATTGTAGCCAAGAATGTGGAAACAGTTCTTACTTTGGTGACAAAAGGATCAAACTTTAAAATACTGAATGCCTGCTATTCAAACTCCTCTAAGCCTTGGAAGACACAGTTGCAAGCTTTCTCCTTATCCACAAAATTCTGAACTCCCATGACCCATTCAACAATTCCCCAAAGGTAAAGCACGTCAGAGCTTAACTCTCCAAAGATAATCTTTCTATGAAATATTTTATCATGTTAAGTAGACATAACATGTAGCTATAAATGAGTGAGTAAACACAAAACATCTGAGAATTGTTTGTAAAAACACCTCAAAGATGCTTACTAATCAAGAAGTGATTATTTCTTAGATGTACTAAAGCCATGCTAAACATTTCCGACTGTTTCCGCTCTTTTCCCTAAATTACGTTAAGCTAATCATCTCTTGGCTACAGTCCCATATTTACTCTGGAGGCTTAAGAGAGGCATTAATCTCCTTATCTACAAGTCTTTCCTGACCTGAGTGCAAACGAGCACAAATCAATCAGTTTTGAAGACCATCAGTGGCTGCTGTAAAATTAACAGCTCATGAATGTCACATAACAATGATTTAAGAAGCCAAAATGTATTTATAGGTCAGAAAACATTTGAACATTTATACTTCTCACCACAAATTGACTAATCAGAAAAGGCAATTGACGTTTATAGATTTCATATCAAAATATGGCTGCACATGAACCGTAAACAGACACTGCAGAGGACAGTGTGGGAGCAGCTCTGAAATCTAATGGCTTTTGATTTAGGTTACCTTTGTATTTGGTCGGATTACCAGAATGTGGATTAAAGACTCGCACGAAACACACTGTTTCCATCATAAGTAGCATAGCATGAAACAACAACAGTGTGGCCTGCATGCTCACGTGGCACTGCTTCGCCTTTTAACTTTAAAGACCAACAGGCCACAGCTGGTGGCTCCTGTTGCCCTCATTTCACACTGCAAAGGACCAAACAACCAGGAGGCTCTGCTGAACGTTACGTGGCACTGGAAACATCCAGCATTGGATGGGTGCTGTGACCTCATGCAAAGGGAAAGTTTAGGAGTGGTGCTAAGGAGCAAGAAAGGAAATAATCCACATAAGCACAGAGTTAACACTTTCACTGCCAGGAAGGTGGATTGTCTTCCTTCTTATAGACGGTTGTCTCACAAATGGCAGACTATCTAATTAAGGTCCAATGTCATGTAACCTCCCTGACCTAACCTAAGCTTGATGAGTAGTAGATGAACTCCTCAACTAGCATGGCGGATGCCTTTAGCAGATAAACATTGGGATTAAAGGCAGTGTGGTGGAGGCAGAGGGGGGTGGGCAGGGCTGGAGAAGGACACCGTTCCAGTTGTGGCAGATAGTAGGTCAGAGGAGCTAACAGATGGCCAGGAAACTCCCTTCCGCCCTCCCTCCCTCCCTCTGCTGCCGACTGACTGGGATGTCCTACTAAAGCTCTGTGGGCAGCAAGCTAGAGCTTCTCCCCAGCTAACAGATTGTGACTATAAAGAGCTCACACTTGGGGCTCTAAAGGATATCAAAGGCAGTCAGAGGTGACATACCACCGACTGCAAATGGTGAAATGATAGACAAGCTGTTGAGGCGTCTGCTCTGCTGGTTCTATCATACTGCCCCTCAGGCAACAACTGGGTGACACACTGGTGTTAACTATGGAGGCTGTAACCCCCACCCCCATTTCCCACAGCCCACAGCTGCATGTCGACTGCTGTGTCTCTTTCCCTCGCGACTCCAAATCAGGTCTAATTTTGGATTTAGCCAATGGGGTGTGTGGAGGTGGTGCCATTCTGTAACAGAAAGCTCTGCAGCAACAATTTTATCTGATTAAAACTATTAATTAGATGTATCCTGCCTTTGTACCTTGTTAGGTAAAGCAAACTGAGTAAATAACCATGTATAATGAGAGACATTTTAAATCTTCTCTTAATTCTCTGTAACCAATCTGCTTTATGGTGTCAGAGTGGATGCTTAAGTTGCCAAGCACTCCTATTATTAACATGTTCGATTACTACTTCCTTCCCCAGCACCGGTTAAATAACCACCAGGTAAATGTTTCCAAATCCCAATAAAACTGGAACTTAATCCAGATTCTGGATGTGTGCGGCTCCAGGTGCTTCACATTGGGCCAATCTATTCTTGCCAATACAACTGAGACGGAGCATCTGTCAAATAACGGCTAGATAGCATCAAAGCTCATGTATTTTGGCAAGACAGCCATTGGTCAATAGTCATGTTTGGGCTTAGTCTGACATCATAATACAATAACTGACCTCAAATCTGTAGAATTTGGGCTTAACGCTTTTTTAGGGCTTAACACTTGTGAAAAAAATAGCTGAATAAATACTCAGCAATTTATCCAGAAATGCTTATATCCTACATCTTTTTTTTTTTTTATCTCTAGAAACTAAAATGCTTTAATTGTAAATGCCATTTATTTTGTATCAATCAATAAAGGATAAACCAAAATGTAATATTAATCTGAGGAAATGTTAGGATGACCCACCCCTAAATAGGTTGTGTTATTCCTTTTGGCTGAAATACCTCCAGTGAGATACTTTACAGTCTAGTGACTTGAATATCGCAACTTTACAGTCAACCAGCCAAGATCGGACATCAGCCCATAAAATGAAAAACACAATAAAAAAATTGCAGTAGGTCAAACTGCTAAAGGGCATGCTGATGCATCACCTTGCTGCTAAGATTTTTACAGAATGAAAAAGAGTGAAACTGAGCCACGGTCAAAAGTTTATGAAAATAACTTTATAATTATACTTTGTTTTGACATAAAGTGAATTCCATTTAACTCCAGAGCTCTATAATGCAGACTGCGCTCTCACACACACAGTGAGAGGCTCTGATAAATAATGAACGATCACAGAAAGACTTCTGACGGATCCTTACTCTATAGTTGCCATAAATGAATTAATGATTTATAGTCTAAAACAAAACAGCAAATCAAAGCTTTTGTTTCTCAAATATTAAGTTGGACGCAGCTTTTATTTTTTTAAATGAGTCATAAAAGACAAAAACTTCATATCTTGTGATGTGATATACTCCTACATTTTGAGGGATGTAACAAAGATTTTGTAACTCTATATTGAGTCTCGTCAAGGAGTAAATGAGATTCGCTTTAATTCATTTCAGTTGTGTTTTATTTATAGAGACCTCTGTCCAAAAGCCTGGAAGATTTACTCTATTTGTAGATTTATTTGGTGATACTGACAGTAAGAGCTCTATAACTTAGAGAAGTCACAACTTTATTTCACCATAATTTTCAAGTTAAGTCAATTTAACTTTTAATTTATTAGGATTTGTTTTGCATTTATAGGTCTAATTCCAAATCGGCTTAAACCTGTACTGGCATGTCAGAGCTTTACAGAATCAAGGTCATTTTTATTTCTTATTATTTGATTTTCCAGAATATTTTCCATCAGACATTTTCGCCACCCAGGTTTGCTTAGACGTCCAGATCTACCATCAAAAAATCTGTATAAATGTGACAGAGGTTATAAATATCAATTATAATATGCACAATGATATTTATTTTACTTATTGTGATATATAATGGAGGAGACAGAGAAAAGAGGTTTAATTCTGTTGACATTTTTTTTAAATCACAACTTATTGTTTAAATTTTAAAGGCAGGTAAGATATTGATTACTGAAAATATACTGGATTCTCATGGTATGATACCAGTATGATCACAGTATCAGGATAATCACACAAATATTTAACACACTGTATGTCATTACATAATCATTTTTACTTAAATCGGAAAAGAAACAATTGTTCTCATTACTGCAAAAGTAGGTTTTATTTGTTTATCACAAGTTATGTCTTTAGTTTGACATTTATCTATATTGCTTCATATAATAGATTTTCCTAATTTTGTGAATCAATTAACTGTCACATGACCAAGCAAAGATCACATAACCAACCTCCTCCAAATGGCAACAAGATGGAAATAAATATTGGATATTGACATTGGTCCAGTTTTATCTAACAAACCCATTTCAATATGCTCGTTAGATTGTTTGTAGCCCAGACAAATCTGTCTGTTTCATGCTAGGACAAACCTTCCTTAAGCTAACTGATTGGTAGTGTGCAGCAACAGGTGGGGCAGAGGGAGCAGGCAAAAATCTCCAGTCACTTTGGCTTATTCTCTGGCATTTCATTACAACACTTTATGGCATAGATTTCATGTTGTGAAACCTTTTAAAACAATCATATACCAAATGCCACAAATTGATCCATGTCTTATCTCACCAAGTTACTTAAAAAATTCTTTGTAGCTTCACTGATTAATTTACTTTTTAAAATAACCTAAGTAAAAGTACAAATTAAAGCAAGAATAAGTTTAAAAACATACTGCAAATAAAAAATGATAATTAATTAACATAGATTTCAAAAAGTCTCTTGAAATAAATCTTTGCCAATTTTGCTACCACAACCGTACATTTAAAAATCTTCAGAATCAGATGTGGACTTTGACTATACTGTAAAGTAGTTTTATGAAAAAAAATACTTACTTTAATCCTAAATATAAAGGCAGTAAAACCTAAGCAAGAACAAAGTAAGTACATGGCACGTTCCGCAGTTCATTCAGTGTCTCAAATGTGACTAACCAGCGCGTGCACTTTTCCTGACACGATGATGACAGCTTGGACCAGACAGGCCAGCACTTAGACATCACAAGTGAGACATTGCATAACTTGGTTTGTCGCAGTAACCTGAGTGGGTTGCTACATGCAGAAGCGCCCCGCCGCTGCAGGACAGAAAAGTGGGACAGCGTGACCTTGCTGCTAATCTGTCTGATCTCCCACCCCTCCTGCTAGTGAGTAACGCACTCCAGGAGATGCTGCGGAGTCCAAAGTAACAGACAGTTTGGGGATATTGGGACATATGGTGATTACATTACCCCTGCCTGGGCAATTCTTCACCTGCTGATTTGTGTGGCTACAAATGACCAAAATCTCCATTTAGGATTTCCTGTGTTTCGCGGACTGTGGCTGCAGCCCATACAAAAAAATTAAATAAAAAACAAGAATTTATTTTTATGAAAATAAAGTTACTTTTTGTTGTTGGGACAGTTTCATGTGGGCAGCATAGTACAATAAAAGTTTCATACAGACAGATTATTCTGCTGTATGAAAAATAAATCTGATTATTTCTAGTTTGGAGGGAGTGCAGCACAAATCCAGCAAAGATTATCTGTTTTGGGTTTTTTAGCAGAAAGCTTTTGTTACACAGTGTGATAGAGAATTAAGTTGCAACCTTCCAGGATACTTCAACCAAAACTGTTATGGATACAGCAAATTATTTTTCATGGATGGATGGAACTTCTAGACCGTGTGATAGGTAAAAAATAAAATAAAATAGTTGGGAATTACAAATATGTTTTCTATACTTGTCAAGACCTGAAAAATACTTTTAAACCAATTCCTATCCCCAAACCTAACCACCCAAACCGCATAGGAACCTGCACATGGTGAAGAAGGAGGAAGTTACATCAAACAAGCCGAGAAAATAAATAAAACATGAGAGGAAGCTTCAAGTGGGCTTCAAGGAGGCGGCCGTCAAAAGCCAGGCGAGTCTGTGACAATAACAATGCTGCTATTTTTACAAGCAGTAGCAGCCGTGGCGACAGAGAGCAAAAGGGAGAAAGGAAAAAGCGAGAGTATGAGAAGAAACAGAAACAGAGCTGAATGTGATCACCACGCTAAGCAGATCTTCTGTTTTTGGGGTTTTCTTCAGTTTTAGAGGACAGAGAGGGATGTTCAGGGTAAAAACTGGGACAAGAGACAGACTTTGACCCATTCACCAACCATGACCACCAAGGCACTTGAAATGTGGCTAAAAACTGACTGGCTACGCATTGCAGAAATATGCACTAAACATGGGTGCTTCCTGTTTAGGAGAGAAACAAAGTGACAGCCGGACTTATAAAGTGACATGGCATTTGAGCTGCATAATGACGCCCCTCCCTTTTGACCCCAACACCCTCCCTCACCCGTCTTTTTACTTTCATCCACCCTCACATCAGTCTCCATAACAAAAGGCCACAGTGATTCAGTACAACAGTTCTCAGTTACTCCCCAGTGACCGCAGCAGAGCCACAATCAAATTCAGATTTCCATTTTTAAAAATCATGTTTTTAAAGACACATCACACCAAATTTTTGTTTCTCTTCTCTAATGCATCATTAACAGGCCCCTCTTTAGGTTGCGTTGGTCTTTCTCAACTCATCCACCAAAGGAAGCCAACATCATTGAACCAACAAGTACCAGCAGCTCCAGTGGTCAGAATGACATATGCCTTGTAGAAAACAGTATGTTTATTTTATGCTCCAGCATGTTCAGGAGAACATTTGGACTCTCATTGGGAAGGCAGGGTAAAACCCAAAAGCCTATTGTGGTGTCATACCAGTGTGACGATAAACGTGACAAACTAGAATGTCTTGTGCTTGTCATAAGCAGTGACGTTTTTCCTGTCTTCCAGTCAACAGACTGTGTTATGTGACCCCAATAGCTCAGCCCCGACTACCATTGTCCTGTGGACCTACCACTGAAAGGAGCCCAGGAATAGTGCAAATTGGTTATGGGCCTGTTTTACAATGGAAACAAACAAAATAGTGACGCAAACCACACCAACCTATGCCATACCAACCCGGTTCGACCACACGACATGCTGCCAGAGCTACAATAGGATAGAATAAAAATTTAGTTTACATCTAAGCTTATCCATTTTAACATATGTGGCAGGAATTGAAAACTGATGTTCGCAAAAACAATGGGACTGAGCTTGAGTAGTTTTTGCAAAGCGAGAGAGAAAATATCCAGTTTCCAGATGTGAGGGTGTATCATTTAGAGGCATAAACCAATTGATGGCGACCCCAGGGGGGAGGAGAGGTTTAAAATGCATGTAACATCAGATTTTTATTTGCAAAAAAAAACTTCAAATACCATATCCTTTCATTTCACAATTATGAACTACCTTGTGTTGTGTTGGTCTGTCAGATAAAATCCCAACAACATCTCAGGTTGGAATGAGACAAAATGTGAAAATGTTCAAAGTGTGTGAATACTTTGACAGGCTCTGTGGGGTATAATTGTCAACATGCCTTATTTTTAAAATAGAAATCATCACAATTAATTCCTAAAGAACTGGGTAGACTGTAACAAGTGAGAAGAGGTAAAGGAAAACCCTTTATTGTAGTACTTAAATCCCAGATGTTTCAAATATCCCATTTTGGGGACTAATGCTGTGTTTAATAAACTTCTATTCAGCCATTAGATGTGATGTTATATTTAGATCTTCCCTTGAGGCATATGTGGTTAATGTTGCAATAAGTGTGCATCATCACTCCTCAGTTATTGCAAAAAATTATATAAAGTAAGAGTAACAATGCAATGTTGGACAATGTGTATCTACAGGGAGAGAAAAAAAAAAATCAGCTGTAGCTCTTGACTTGAGTCCCCATGATGAGGAACAGTATGAGACGGCTCTCTGTGAGGGAGATGCGTGTGATGCACAGAGTCAGGGCTCACTTTGCCTGCCAGAGTCTCTGCATACCCAGAGCTCAAGGCAGAGCTGGAGAAAAGTCTGATGCTCCTCTTCGGATCATTACACCGCCGCCGCCACTAAACAGAGAGATGCTTTGAGTCAACGCTCCCGCCCCCTTCTCTCTGTCTTCGGCCTCTTCAATTTTCTCTTCTCACTAGGATGGGCAGAAATTGCATTCTTCCTTCTTACACCAAAAAAAAAATAAAATAATAAAAAATACTCTCTTCACCCTCACTTAACTCCCCATAAAGGGACTTTTGTCTTCAACTGCTAAGAATTTATGTCTTTAAATATGCTGATAGCTACCCAAGTCTTTTTTGATATTTATTTTAACAGGTTTCTTTACATTTTATGCAATATTTTTAATGACTTCTATAAACTGTATGTAGATTTTTTAAGGTCATGTCAGTTGATATTTCAAACTTGAATAAAACTCACAATAAAATAAAAGAGAATTTCTCTTGTCTTTTCAAAACATAAATACCCAACATTATATTATTGCTTTTATTTATAGCATAAAAAGCAGCTGTTGTTAATGCTACTGCTGAAACAACAAAATATAGATTTTTTTTTTTTAAATAATGACAAAATTATCAAAAACATTCATTTATTTTGTTGGCCTAACTGGATTTCAAATTCTCTTGAAAGCTAGGCCTGCAAATTCATTTTATTTATTGTTTTTGTTCACAGCAGGAATGCAGAGCCATCTCTAAGCAGCTAGCTAGTATGATTTGTGGATTTCATTGCCGTGCTGATCCCAGTGTTGGAAAAAAATCAAAAGGTCAGCATCTGTTCGAGGGCGGGAGAAGCTGAGCAGGTTCAGTAAAAATGCTGACAAAAGCTCTAATTAGGACCGTAGCCCAGCAGATTACCACCAAGGTCGTACGCCACATACTTGCAGGAAATATTTAACAACCAGGCCAAGCATCATGACCAAGGATCCTCTCTATTGTGCAGTTTTGAGCTCCGTGTGCGGCAAACTGTGATGCACTTGTGCATTCAGACACCTTTCCGTTGGAATCAGCATCGAGTTCTGTCGAGTCAGACGGACACCACGAACCTCAGCATACAGGGAGCACCTCACTCAGGCTGCAGTTGTGACCACGCTCTGACCTGCACGCCGCCTAGTCTCCCATACAGAACATGACATGACGTACAAACACTGCTTCATCAGAGCTTGTAACACCCTCTGTATTTGCACCCCATCTCCCTAGACGGTTCTGTCTGCTACCGTCTGGAACGAGGTAGAAAAGAATCGGGACCCAATCAATCAGAATTTCCAATTGTTTAATCGATTAGTTTAATTCCTCAAGCTTTTGGAGCACAGATCTGGAAAAAAAAAAAAAAGGTTTTGGCCTCCTCACAGATGTCTTTTTTTTTGTCAATGAGTTGATGAAATTAATAACATATTTATTTAATAAAATAGTTGTATTTGTATGTTTGTTGTGCTATATAAATGAAACTAAATTCACTTAAATATTTCAGATAATCAAACTTCTATTAATGGACAAAAAAGCTGGGATATCTTTGATATGAAAAGTTGTTTGATCTGAAACCGTTTTGATATGATTTGCCACCTTCAGTGTAAAACGGCATAGTTAATATTTGCATTCATTTTTTGTAATTGCATTTGATCAGGATCAAATCTACACTGTCAAAAACAAGCTCCCACATGCACACACATACCTCTGAACGCGTCACAGAAAATACACCGATCCGCTTTATTACGCTTTTTTGTATTTTGGAGGATGTGTTTCCCCTTCCCCCCCTCAATTGTTTTTTCATTTATTTTTTTCTGTCCACTGATGACACAACGACTTAAATTTCCCACTTGGTTGTTAAGGCTTTTTCTTCAGAATTTACTGCAAGTCAAATTTGTCACCTGATCACTTCAGTTTATGTTTCTAAACCAAAAGAACATTTTGCAGACACCTGCAGTTGAAATTCATACAGTGAGTTTTAGTGTCTGTGTGCAATTTCTAGTGAAACAGAAATACTTGAAAACACTGGGCTGCGTTTATGAAAATAAAAGTAAGCCTCTCTTTCTGATTGAGGTTATTTCTGCTCACTAGGTGTTTCGGTGCTGCGTCTCTCCTCACCTTGATGGGCTCTGTGCTGAAGCGGATCTTCCTGGACGGGGGCGGGTCCTCCTCAACGGTAAGGCCAGGAATCTCCACGCAGCTGGACTCAGGCTCATAGCGCTCATCGCCCTCCTCCTCGCCCTCCTCTTCCTCCTCGTCCTTCTGGCTTTCCCCATAATCGTCCCCCATGGTGCTGCAGGTGCTGATGTTTGTGAGGTCACGTTCCGACTTGTCGTCCCTCTGATTCCTGTCGTCCTCGTCTTCCCTCTCCTCCACCTGCGCCAGCATCTGGTCGGTCTTTGGAGAACTTTTGACCTCTGCAGCATCTTCTCCGTTCTCCACAGACCGGTGGAGGTCACCTGTGCTGTTGGACCCCTTTGCACCGGGCAGATTGTCATGTTGGACAATCTCTTTGGCCTCCACACCCACATCCACAACAGTCTTTTCTCTTTGCTCAATGGACTCTCCTACATGACTTGAATGTTCGGCGGTGGGACATTTGCTAGCACTCTTGCCTCCATTGATGCTTTCGGATGGAGGCGTGACCCTTCCTCTAAGGCCCCTGGGCGGCCCCTCTCTGCCCTTCTGATTGCTTATCTCTTCCTCCTGGTGGCCTGATGCAAAGGCACTGACCCTCTTTGTGATTATCTTTGAGTTCAACACCCCCACCTTGGTGCTGACACCCCGGGAAGGGAGTGGCGGTGTGGAGGAGAGCCGGTGAAGGTTGTTCCGCAGCTCAGCCGCCCTCTCAAACACAGCACTGAGCTGGCTCACCGTAGGGGACACCGCCTCGCTTGTGTCCAGGCTGTCCAGGGACTCTGTGCTGCCGTTAAAGCGAGACACCATGTCCAGCCTGCCATCCTGGAAGGCCGGGGTCTTGTCGGTCTTCAGCAGCACCCGGGTGGTGCTCAGCTTCTCCAGCCTCTCCTGTTTCTCCTGCTGCTGCTGCTCGAAGATGCGGCGGGTCTCCTGCAGCTTGGAGTAGCTGGGCGACGAGGCCCGCTGGTGCCCGTTCTCGGCTTTGGGGTCGAACTTGTTGACGCGCTCGGACACGGAGGAGCCGAGCTTCAGCAGCGCGCTGTGGTCCACGTTTTCATTCAGGCTGCCGGCTCTGGGCAGGGACAGCCGCACCGTCCTGGCGCCGTCCTCCGCCTCCACGTCGCTCCCGGTCGTGGTCTGCATCTGCTGGAACATGTTTTTAATGCGGTGCACGTTGGAGCCGTACCTGCGGCCCCGGGGGCCCTCCTGCACGTCCCCGTTGGCGGCGCCGTCTTTGACCGGCTTCAGGGCCTGCATCCCCGCCTCGTACGCGTTCCTGTGCGGGGACGGGCTCCTGAGCGTGGAGCTGGTGCTCTTGGATGTGGATTCGGTCTTCATCATGTTCGGTCATGCGTCGCGACGGATGCTCAGCGACCTCATGTCTCCCTTCCACACCCTTCCCAAAATATGTTGTTCCTCCAACCGGCGGCGGATCCCAGCGAGGTGGCGCCCAGCCCGGACTAAACACAAACAACAGATCGCATCAAAGGCCTGCCTGCATCCGCTGCAATTGTCAGAGAAAGTGAGCACGATGCATCTGTCAATAGCTCGCATGCAGACACGATGCAAACCTAAACCTCCTGGATATCTGCAGTAATCATTCAGATATTTGCACGGGGAGAATAAAGCGGAGATGAGCGGCGGATTTAGCACAAACTGACGACAGATTGCTTACGTTTAATCTCTATTTGGAGGCAGCATCATTTTGATCTCTTCATTCTGTGAGCTGCAGATTTCTGGTCCTCCTGTAGCGGCAGACTGCTGCTGCTGCTGCTGCTGCATGCAGGAGGAAGCTTCCGGGTCATAAGGCCCGCCGGGCAGCTCCGAAATCCCCAAACACAAAGGGGTCAAACGTGGAAGGCCAAAAGTGACACAATCTAATATTGTGTCACTTTTATTAATATTAATTACGAAAGGCAACAGTTAAATACTTTTATATGTTAATTGCAAGGCAACAAGAACATTTTAATGCTGTTTAAATAAGTTCCCTCTCAGTGTTGAGTCTACTTGCCACCAAATGTAGCCTAAATGGGACCTAATAGACATTTCTCAAAACATTCTAATTTTGTTTAATAATTAATATATTTAAATACTTTGTTGTTTATTTATTTATTTATTTATTTTTAATTAGAACTTGCCTATTTGTTAGATTGTGGTACTTTTGGTTTTCCATAGAACTGTGAGAGAAAATGTCTCATTTATAGGTCTCTCTTGTAAATGAGACAACGAGTCTCAAGGGATATTCCTGCATAAATAAAAGATTAAAAATAATCAAACACTTAGAAATGGCAACAAGGGGAGGAGGAGTCATAGTAGCTACTGGTTTTACTGCGGCTTCCACTTACAAAACAGGAAAATGTAAAAGCTTTTTAGTAGACACTATTCCTAGATGCGCCAAAATACCAACTGTGGACTAAATCGACGGCGTTAGGACCCAACGAAGTCTCGCTCACGTCAAACCCTCTCGACCAATAGCGCGCCTGTTATTTGCAGCTCAGATTGTTGCTTCCTGCATTGTGCATCTTCACTGACAGACATGTTCAGTGCTGCGGATCGTCACTAGAAAGCATTTTCTTTATGTTCAGCTTTGAAACAGGACTTACTAGACTCGGTGTTAAAAAAAGTTGCCCATAGGGTTGTTTTCATTTCAAAGCCTCGAAGCTGCGCCATATTCAAGATGCATCATATATTCATTTATATGAGGAGTTACATGTTCTTTCTATCCTAAAGTTGTACGTCAAAGCATCTGGTGACGATCAATAAGCAATCAAAACGTACTGGAGTCAAGAACTATAGACTGAAAAGTGACTTTATATTCATCCTCCCTGGTCTCAGTATTTTGTAGGATCAGCTTTTAGCTTCAGGTCTTTTGGATACATCTCTCAACTTTAGTTCTAGAAACTGAAATATTTGTTCATCCTCTTTTTTTTCACAAAATAATTCAAGCTCTGTTAACTTTGGTGAAGAGCCAGATTTAGAGTCTATAGCAGGCTTTGATCTGAACCATTTCATTAGTTCTCACTGTTCAGGGTCATTGATCTGGTGGAAGGTGAACCTCCATCTCAGTCTAAAATCTTTCGCTTCCTCTTACCAGTTTTTCTTCCACATGTAAAACAAGCAAACAGACAAAAAAAAAAAGTGTGTTGTTTTCCTTCGTCAAATATTCACTATAGTCCTCAATTTACAGACAGACACCAGACAGGATGTTGTTAGGTGGGTGAGGCAAAAATAACTTTGGCGTGACTTTAACTGTGGCAACCCCCTGCTTGCCCCGTCTACATTTGGCTCCGTCAGTCAAAGGCCACAAACAAGATGGCGGGATTCAGGAGCTGGCTTTTCATTTCAGCAGGCAAGTTTAACTCTGAAACGTTAAGTTAAAGAAACCAAAAATAGGCTTCATATGTCTTACATTTAAGTCAGTGTTATTGAATGGAAATATTACTTGTGGTATCAGCCATGCAGTGATTGACTAAACAACTGACCTGCTTTAGTCATTTTTTATGATTTTGGGAAATATTTTTATTATTTATTTATTTATTTTTTTTTACATTAGACTTAATGTGTTTTTTTGGTTTTGCTTTGTCTTATTTCCACGCAGTCTTCGCTGTCACCTTATGTGGGATCAGTGCCGAAATGAAATTGACCCTTCCTGTGGGGAGGTTGTTTACATATGAAGTGAAGAGAGAAAATTTCCAGAGTGACTTCGATTCGTACTCGCTAAAACTCTACAGTAAGTCTGATGCGCTCGTTTTCTTAACAATTGACAGAAATACACTTTTCTCACACTGTTACATCTATTCTTACATGGGATACAGCCGGCGTCCTCCACGATGACCCCATGATTTTTAAGTGCAACCAGCAGGGGTTTCCTGACCTCCCAGAGTGGCTCCGTTTCACCCAAAGGCGTCCCAGTGAAAATGGCTTCCTGTACGGCACACCAACGTCTCCGGGAAAAACCTTCATTGAGGTCTGGAGTTTTTCTGTACCAACATCAAAAACAGCTAGAGACAATTAGAATGGCAGTAAGTGTCAAGCTGTCAAATCTGTAGAGATAAAAGGTTTGGGCTGATTCTCCAGTAGCTATTTTAAGCTTAGATTTAAAAAAAAAAAAAAAAAAATGCAAAACCTCTTTGAAGAAAAAAATCTAAAAGTATGTCAAAGTATCTGTAGTTTTAATTAAATAGAATATATTAATAGAGAAAAACAAGTTTTTCTGGTTAAATAGAGATGAAAGCCACATATCTAGTTCAAACAGATAAACTCAAAATGTGAGTGAAAACCATATTATTCATGGGCTTTTCAATGCTGTTTTTTTAATCTGGGGACCACTTCAATTAATGTTAAAACTCAAAAATGTAACTGGCAAGTTTGAATTTATTGCGTTTGTGTCAAAACTATATTTACAGACTCAAACATATGCATACACATTATAATATTTGGGCAAATGTTCTATAGCAGATTGCAGAGAAACCACACATATTTTGTGGTCATCTAAAAGCTTCTGGCTTAATTCTGTCTGGATATTTGATGACACTTCTTGTCCGAACTGGTGGAGTTCCTCCTGGTTGAATTCCTGGTATATGATTTAAGGAAAACATTGTAAGCCTCCCAGAGCTAGGTTTAATGTGTGTGACAATCGGCCCCAAAATGAAAGTAAATTAGTTTGGATGGTCAGGATGAACTTTAAATTCAAATCTGTCATAATCTGTAAAATGTTGGTGAAACCAGCTTTACATCAACATCCACTGAGTGAGAAGGTACCAACTAAGAAACCACTGAACTCTGCAGAGTTCTACATTTAAAAAAATAGTTAAGGTTAACAGATTTGCCATTATTTTCCCCCAGATTTATGCAATCAACAAAAACAGCTATGACACAGCAAGAGACCTTCTCGTCATCAAGGCTGTTCCAGGTATGTATGTTTTTTGTTTATAGAAGTCTACAGACAACAATGTGTGAGGCAGGAGGATATCAGGAGATGTGGAAAAAAAATAAAATCCAAGATTTACCTTACAGAGAAGATGCTGCCCTATCAAGCGGAGTTCTTCATCGAGCTGAGGGAGATTGAGAAGGTGCTGCCCTCTTCTGTTCAAAGTGAGATAAAGCAGGATCTGCAGAAGCTGTGGAACAATGAGGCCCTGGAAATTGTCAACATTACCAACGCCCTCGACCGCGGAGGCAGAGTTCCCCTCCCTCTTGCAGGACACTTTGAGGGGTAAACAGAGTCGTCTGTACAGAAACCAGCAAAAGCTCTGAAATCTGTGTTTCTGTTCATTCAAAATCTGTCTTGTCTTAGTGTGTATGTGAAGGTGGGGTCAAAGAAGTACTTCTCCAGGTGTCTGCAGAGGGTGATGACGCCAGAATACCAAAGGCAGTGTGCAGCAGGGGACAAAGTGAAGGTACCTGGAGAATGCCACTTCTGCAAAATCCCCAGCAACTGCATCACCTGGTGCAAGACGAAGCTGGTAAGAGGAAAAACTCCCTTCACGAAGATCATCCCTTTAGAGCATACTTGTTGTTTTGAAGCATATATAAATACGTAAATAACTAAATACTCATAAGATAAGAAATAGAAAAGCATAATATTCAACTTGGCCTCTTTTGTTAAAATTTTAAGACAAATGCTTGAGTCTAAACAACCTTCCAAATCAAAATATTTTGGGGTCATCTGAATGAAGCTGTATTCGTCACAATCTGATAGATATAAAGAATTTTACCAGAAGACCAAATGCTGAAACTAATCACTTCACGAAAGTATTACGTATCCCATTATGGTATATTTTTTATTCTGAGATCCATTAGATGTATCAGATGGTAAGCCAGTTCTTTAAGTACATTCCACAAAAAGTACACACTTTGCCATCATTCCATGTTTGTTCCTCACGGTTACTATGACGAGATGTCGTACTTTGTTGTCCCTCTCTGCAGTTTGACCGAACAAAAATGGAACCTGCTCCGCCTGCTCCGACAATGGGCTCTGGAATATTAGAGGACGGGGGTTACTTCGACCCTCCAGAGTCTCCCCCGAGCAGAGACTATTTCCCAGATTACATTGTGACTGTGATTGTGCCCCTGATCATTGCCTTTCTTCTGTGTCTGTTGCTGGCCTACATCATGTATGGCAGGCGTGAGGGAGTGTAAGTATCCGTTTTGAATGCCCAAAATAAAAATTAGATATGATGGTTTACATTCATGTAATGTTTTTGGGGTATTTTTTAATTTTGTTTTTAGTGCAAAAAGGAATGCAAAAACAGACAAGTAAGTAAACTTTTCAAAATCTAAAAACGAGGAGATGAACGCTTTTGCAAGATACTACACGAACCTGAATACGATGCTCTGCTTTCTGCAGCATCCAGCTATACCATCAACAAACCATCCATGGGGACACTGAGGAGCTGAGAAGCATGGCCTCCCAACGAGGGGCACCTCCTCCTCTCTCAACGCTGCCCATGTTTAACAGCCGCACAGGAGATAGGGCGTCACCGCTGCAGTCGGACAGCATCCCTCTCATCATGGCCCAACAGTGAGAAACTCTCCTGCTAACTGCTATTGTTCGGAGCTGCAACAGCCTTCCTAATTTCCGCCATTTTATAAACACATTAAAGTTGGTGATGAGTTTATGTTTCTTTTGTTATGACGTCTCACTTTTCTGCTGTGCTCACAGGGATCCCTACAGTGACACACTGCCCAGGTAAACCAAATCACTACATTCACTCCTTTCGCTAACACCGATCACTCCATTCCTTCTCATGTCGTCCTTGTTTGCAGGAAGTGATGTCGGTCAGAAATAAAGCATCTTTGAAGCTCCGCAAAGTAATTAACTTTGCTTCATATACACAAGTTTTGGAATGACCTATTTTCAGCACAATTAACCAAACAACCAGTTTATCATATTGTTATTTGCTGTTCATGATTTGTGCTTGTGTTTTAATTTTTTTTAGTTTATTCTATATTGTTTTGTCCATTTTAAGACTTATTTCTTGACCTTTGAACTTGTTCTTTGTAGTAATCAAATTATTATGTTCACTATTATTGTCAAATGATCCCATCCTCTTCAGCACATGAATAATACCTTTTCAAATTAGGTGAATAAATGATTAGTGCACGCAAAATTATTGCTTTGACATTTCATTGTCATCTGCATCTAAGCATTTGTATTCAGTCCCTGACAAAAACCTCTAAATAAAATCTAGCGCAATAAATGGTTAATTTATAAAAAGTGTGAGTGTTTAATTGCATCATGAAGACCAAGGAACACCGCAGAAATATCAAGAATAAAGTTGTGGAGAAATTTAAAGCACGGTTAAGTTATGAAACAATATCCTGAGCTTTGAACATCTCATTGGTTTAAATCCGTCATAAGTCTAACTGATAAAGCAAGATTTTTTTTATTACTCTATAAAACCTAATAATAATAAAATAAAATAAAAAACACGTTTGCGTTTGTATTTTTGTGGCGCCATAGTTGTTATAGCACATAATATCCACCAGGTGGCTGTCTTTTCCCTTCGGTAAAAACTAAAGCTTTATCTTTTCTAGACATCTTTGGTCTTCTGTTAATGAAAGATATTTTTCTGCAGGAGGATTAACCAAGGTTGCAGATGCAGCTACGCCACTTGCAAAGCTGACGACTGGAGAATTTAAACTAAAAGTCCTTTTTTCAATCACATGTTGGCCTTGTTTTCACTGCTGCTTGTCAGAAACAGAAACTGCTTCATTGCAACACAAAATGTTTATGTAGCTTTTTGTCAAAGGCCTCGCTCTCTAAGAGGATAAAACACGGTCTTAAATGCAAGACATATTTTCTGAATGCGTGAATCTAAGTTTTAACAACAGTGAAAACTCTGCCACCGAGTAGACCACTTCACATGCTTTATTTCAGCACCCAAAATAATTAAAAACATCTTGATTTATTATACATGTACAAAATAAGTACAGAATCTCTCCTTGAAACCATGAAAGTCGGTCTGCTTCAATTTCCATTTTTAAGAAACTCTCTGCAAAAAAAGACATCAATGAAACATAAACAACCGGGGAAGATGTGTGCTGTTCTTTTGAGTGTTTTCTCTTTTTTTTTCTTTCTTTTTTTCAAGGATGTTTAAGGAGTTTTCCACAGATGGGGTAAACACTGAACATGTGGGCAGGGAAGTCACTCGCTTGTATCTACAAAGACACGAATGCATGCATCACACCTGCAGCAATCGCCTCTGTCATCAAACCAACACTCAAAGAAAACAATTCCACTGCATAGACAACAAGACAATGAGTGAATTTAGTAGCACCAAAGTTCTGCAGGCATTAGTGGCAACAATTACAGTATGAGAGTGAGAGTTTGATCATCAAATACTGATAACTGAACCTCATTGGATTAGTAATAGCACCTTTAAACGGTTTAATGTCCCCCGATAGGCAATTTCTAAAGAAAAATTGGGGGTGACTCTGAGGTAGCCATCTATATATTGCAATGAAGGTGAGCTTAATTGTCTTGTTCTTTTGTTGGTCCAAAGTTCAGGTGTTTTTTTATATGTATTTAGATCAACAAGACACTCCACACTTTTTACAATTTATTTAACACCAGGAAAATGGTACATATCATTTGTTGTTTTCAAAGTCCTTCTGCAGTGGTAGGAAATAGGTAAAAAGTCACCTGATTCTGTTTTCTTTTTTCTCTTATTTTTAATCATTTCCTTTGGGGAAATTTTACACATACGTACATTATTTTCTTGTTGCCAGTGGAATCAAAAAGTTTTATTTAACGTGTCCTTGTGTGGTTGGTTTTCAGATGAAGTAGCAGTCCCAAAAAGCATTTCAGGGTTGGAAAAAAATGCAGACACCGTCTTCAGTGGAGTGGTTTTAAAGCATTGTGGACCAATGGCGGCCGAATGAGTTTTGGTTGCATAGGAAAAAAAAGAGGTTTTAGAGATGACTGCTAGAAAAAAACAACAATGTCATGTCCATGTTTCTTTCATTTTTTTGTTTTTTTTTTTACAAGAAGCAAACAGGGCCAACTTCAACGCCAAATTCCTGATCGGGTGCACCAACATCCATAGGAGCAATGTCAATGATGGGCAGTCGGGATGTTTTCGATGTCTTGTAGTCGATGACTGTCTTGCCCCATGTGCCAGTGTGTGACTATAGAGAGAAACAGAAAGACAAAACAGACATAAGTCTCTAATAGCTTAATAAATGCATAGAGATTAACAGAAAATCTGATATCCAACTGATATATTCACTTTTGAATTTGATTAGTCATAGCTGGTGGCCTTTTAGGAACGATTAAGCTGGACAGAAACGTAAAAACCCAAATTCTTTCAGATGAATGAACTCAGGCCTCAGGTTCTCCATATCATTTGGAGACCTGGTTGCTCTCTATGGTTTCAAAGTATGAAATCTTAACTGACACATAAATGGAACTACTTGGAGCTTCAGATTGTGCTTAGGATAAAACACATTATTTCATTATAGTTTTAATTTAAAGATATGAGGATGGTGCCTTCTACCAGATATTTCTCACACTTTCTGTGTGGAAGTTGTTACTGAGAGAGGAAGATTAAATGTCACTGATATGTGAAATATCACTAAGGTCAAATAAATGAGGCCAGAGAAAGCACTAAGACATAGGAAGGAACCTAAAGCGAACATATATTTTCTTAAAGATATTCAGACATATCTAGTTTATTTAAGCTGCTGGAAAGCAAGAAAGAGCAAGACTTCACTAGATAGCAAGAAGACTAAATAAAGCAAAGGTGCTTTTTTATTTCATTGAACTTACAATTCATGTTTGTTTGGGACATACTTGATTTGAAAAGCTCAAACTTTCTCCAGGTAAAGCAAAAAGAAAGTGCTACTTTGCTGCTGCTAGCGACACTAACCATGCTAGCTATTAATGCTAGTAAGTTCCTATTCGCATCGTCTTTGATCTAAATCTTATTCAGATCACAAATTGGCCATAAAATTTGTATGAGTGTATAACTACAAATATGACTCAATACGAAGACAGAGGGAACTTACCGTGCAGCCATCCTCGCTGACGCTGTATGTGAAGCGGCTGTTGCCTTCGGCTCTGATCTCGACATCGTTGGAGCCCTGGAGAAGGAGGGCCTTCTTCAGGTTGCCTGTTGCAGAATCCATGTAGGCGATGCTGTTCTTGCAGTGATATGTCACGTTCTGTGAGGCCTGGTTGGACATCAGGCGCATGAAGGAGATCTGGATGTTGACGTCCTCGGGATCAGCTCCCTCGGTGCCATACTGGAACTGTGTGATGGGAAGAAGCAAAAGTCACTTTTTGATCGTACTGACCAAAAGTAATCAGAGGGATTTTGAGACTGCGACTCTCACCTGGAATCCACCGGTCATGGACTCGCTGAACCAGATGTGCTTCTTCTCTCTGAGGTTCTTGCTGAGGTACCAGTTCTTCATGGGGATGTTGGAATCGATGGGGTAGACACAGGTCTCTCCAGTCTCCATGTTGCAGTGGACCTGGATGGCGTCCAGAGAAGAGCCCTGGTTGGGGTCAACCCAGTATGTGCCTGTAACCAAGAAAAATATAAGGAGGGTTTCAGGTTTGATCAAAATCTAAGTCTGGTAAAAGGTGCTAAGAAAAAGGTCTATGAACTCTGATCCTCACTCACCGCTCTTCCATTCAGGGTGGCACATCCTCAGGTCACGGCACATGCGAGCAGGGCTCTTCTGGGAGCCGTCGGGGCTGCGGATATTCTCAACCTTCTGGGTCAGGGTCTTCAGGGTGGTGTCAACCTCCATGTCGCGGTCGCGCATCATGTTGGGGTCATCAGCGCGGTACCCACCACGGAGAGGATCTGGGCCCTTCTCCTGCTGGGGTGGTGCAACGAATTCAAAGGCACTGCCAGGGGCTCCAGGAGGTCCAGGGGGTCCAGGAGGTCCAGGAGGACCCTGTTTTGAGGTAAGACAGTAATGAAATATACAGACTTACAGCAGGGATTCCTAAGGGCTTTTGCAAAAGTCACCCAAACATCTTAACTTGTCCCTAAAAAGATTTCTTCTCAACGGAAAATGACTAGATTTGAGGAGGCCTTTAGAAACATCTTACATATCTTCAGTTTCCTTCTGCTTTTGCACTGTTTACACCAATTTACTAAAAAGGTTTCTAATAGTGATGAAACTCACAGAAGGTCCCATCTCTCCATTGCGACCACGAGGTCCAGGGGGTCCGAGGGGTCCAGGCATACCGTTCTGACCATCCTTACCAGGGGAACCGTTGTTTCCAGATGGTCCCTAAAATGAAAGACAAATAATTTATAAGCTTAACTTTGTTGATTATAAGTAGATCTGATGCTTTGAGACATTATCTTGAGACAATGAAGGAATTCCAAGTACTTTTGCTTCTTAGTAAAAACTTTGTGGTATATCCAAATATTGGCATGGTGACGCAAAGCAGCTGGACTTACTCTGGGTCCAGCGGGTCCGGAAGCGCCAGCGGGTCCTCTGTCTCCATGAACTCCCTGGTAGCGGGTGAAGGTAACAATGTCATCATCATAATTAACAGCATTAAAAGCTTTAAAACATCAATATGTGAGTAACCGATCAAAATAAAGTGTTCAGTAGTGTTCTAATGTATCAAATATGATTGTATATGTGGAAATGAATGCCTAAGGGATTATAAATCTCTTTTTTGTTTTTCAGCAGTGTATAAGTGGTAGTAGAGACTCACAGAAGGTCCAGGCAGACCAGGCTGTCCGCTGAGTCCTCTGTGTCCCTTGTGGCCTCTATCTCCAGCCTCACCAGCCTCTCCTCTGTCTCCCTTACCACCAGCAGGGCCCTGAAAATTCCCAAAGATGCCATGACATGTTAATGCACAACTCTGAGATTTAACGTGGATAACTGGGATTCATATACTATAGATTGATGAACTTACAGAAGAACCACGGGGTCCAGCAATACCAGCAGGACCAACGGGACCAGCAGGACCCTGAAGGAAGAAAATAGGTTAAATACAAAAAAAATAAAATCGACACACACACAGAAGTTTGGGACAAATTAAATAAAAAAAAATGCACCAGCATCATTGGGGACTTACACTCTCTCCGCGTTCACCGCTTTTGCCGGAGGGGCCGACAGCTCCGGGGGCTCCAGGAGCACCAGGAGGTCCAGGGGGTCCAGCCATGCCACTCTCACCACGGTCTCCCTATAAAGCATATGTCTGTTTGACAGGCAGCTAAGATCTACATTTTCAGATGTATAAGGAAGAGTTCTCCATTTGTAGATATGATTTGGGGGGAGATAACCCTTTTTAAAGAGTAAATGTTCACCTTGGGGCCAGGAGGACCGTCACGACCAGGAGCACCATCATGACCAGTAGATCCCTGCAGAGGAGCAGCAAAACTGGTCATTCAAAACTAATCGAAAGGAAATTTCAAACAATAGTGATTTCAAGCTTCATACCTCACGACCAGCCTCTCCGGGGGCACCAGACAGTCCAGGGGGTCCAGAAGGTCCAGGGGGTCCACGCTCACCAACAAGGCCAGAAGGTCCCTGCTTACCAGGCTCACCCTAAGAAACAACAGGGAATCGGTTGTTGTCAGGCAGGGAAGTGCCTAGTGAATGGTTTTAGAGAGTCTAAGTTAAATTTAGCACTGACATCAAGATTTAGAAAATAAGAACAGATGTCAAGAATACTCACAGCGGGTCCAGGGATACCAGAGGAACCACGCTCTCCACGCTGTCCAGTTAGACCTACGATACCTCTCACTCCAGCGATACCCTGGGGTCCAGGCAGACCGGGGGCACCCTACACAGACGGACACGGCAGTCAGTGGGGTTGAATCATGAGCAAAACAAATGGCGGCAAAGTGCCGAGTACTTACAGGGGATCCATCAGAGCCAGGGGATCCCTTTTCTCCACTGGGACCGGGAGCACCGGCAGCACCAGACTCACCAGGGCGACCAGCAGGGCCGGTCTCACCGCGAGATCCTCGGGGTCCATCCTTTCCAACAGGTCCAACGGGTCCGGGGGGTCCAGCAGCTCCCTAGAATCACGCCACAAGGTCACAGTAAGACAGAACAACTTCATTAGCTATCACTCTACGGCCATGTAGAAGGTCATTTATGTGATGATTCTAAAACTCACAGAGGAGCCAGGGGGTCCAACTCTGCCGGCAGGTCCAGGGAAACCAGTAGCACCCTGTGGAGACACACAGACATGATGAGACATTAAATGTAACTGCCAACATAATGTACAAATATTTAAGCAAAGATATTACAGGAGATATTTTCTACAATAAAATATGATTAGCTATTGTTCAATTTTTGGTTATTGAATTATGTTGAATTTTGTCTTTTGACAACTGAATTTAAATAGAGAGAGAGAAATAAATTAAATTTTACAATATATTTTTTTAAAATACTTCCCAAATTTAATGCCAGTTGCTATTTCAGTACAAATTGTTGAAAGAACCTTGCTAAACCCTATTGCTAAAATTTTGAAACACTATAATATAGAACTGGACCGTCCTGTATAAGAACAGACCCCATCTTTTGTTGTTGTTTTTGTTTGAAAAAACTCAACAAATCAGGAGTGTAAATAAAAAAGGCACATAACCCAGAAATTGAATCTTTTGCCATATTGGATTTCATGGAGTCCACGTGTTTCCTAGGACTCCTGTATTATTTTAGATGAAGAACCACTAGTATGGAAACCACTAGGTATGTTTCCAGGTATTGCTCTATATTTGCACGTTGACTTACAGGAGGTCCAGCACCACCACGAGCACCTTTGGGTCCAGTAGCACCAGCAGGTCCCTGTTGAACAAAAATGCATTAAAAAAACTATCAGACAATAAGACCACAGTTATAAAAGCCTCTTGAAGGACACAGTGTTACATCAATATATTGATGTTTAATTATATTATTTTTCATTGGGTTTCATGGTTAAATGCTATTTATGCTGAATGTAGAGTGACAAACCTGAGGACCGGAAGATCCGACAGGTCCAGGAGGTCCAGCAGGGCCGGCTTCTCCCTTTGGTCCGCTGTCACCGCTCTCTCCCTTGGCACCAGGCTGACCATCAGCACCCTGAAATGAAAAGGTAAAAAAAATAAATAAATAAAAATTGGAGTCCATGTTTTTGTCACACATGAATTCAGTCAGTACTCTGATCTGCATTTTACTTACAGGAGGTCCAGCGAATCCAGCAGGTCCAGCAGGTCCAGACTCTCCACGCTCACCCTGTTGGAGTCATCAGTAAGGTCAGTTCAGTCTCTTGGGACATGCTGCATCCCTCGTCATGCACCGAGGTCTCACATTCTTTTTTAATTAATCAAGACCACTGCAGCAATCTAAAGACTTTGTGTTTAGAAAATAACTTACAGGGGATCCACGAGGACCAGAGGGTCCAACGATTCCAGAGGGACCAGACTCTCCCTAAAACCAGAGGAGAAGTACAGGTCAGCAGACAAAATAATAATAAATCATAAAAATAAATATAAGACACATTCACTTGCAGTATATATGAATGATGCATTATGTTGACAGACTAAATTTATAAATTTGTCTGAGACTGCTGTAATATTTTTTTTAATTGCTCATCAGCTTGAACACAGTGATTATTATTGGTCCTAAGGAGTCCATTGGGGTGCCATTTTGAGATCCATGCTCTTCACCCTCTTCATAAATCATCTTTGTGATAATATCCTAAACGCTCTTAACATAAGCAGCACAAACCTTCAGACTTTTCCAGTCTGCCTTTGATGTTCTGGTAAGATTACTGCAATTGAGGTTGGCATTCAATGCAGAAAAATAAAAATACATTCTAAAACGGCAAAGAGTCTAAATTTCCTAAAATAAACATTGTTTAAGGGCAAATTGAAAATTCTAATCAGTAAGGACGGTTACGGCATTATAACTGTTTAGAATTTACATTTTAAGACCAACATTGTTTGGATTTTTACACAATTATGCTAAATATTAGCTTTGTTTTTGGGGATATTGTTGTATTTATGATTGTTTGAATGCAATGTATAATCTCAACCTGGATGTAAGAATATTCATGCACTAAAAAAAAAAATTGTGTTATAAAATAATTAGTGAGGAGAGCTTTTAGTTGCACATGGTGCTACAATAGCAGACTAATACATTAGCTATGCTTTATTGTTTGTTATAAATTACATACATTTGCTGTTTTTTAATCATAGTTTAAGAGGACTAAAACAATACCATCTTTAGATTGTTTTTCTCTATATGTGAGAAAAAAACAACTTAAGAAGCAGAGATGTAGATTGGTGGAAAGGTTTGAAACCAGATACAGAAAATCTTTGGGAACCACTGCATGCAGATGAAGATAAATATCATCCTTGATCTTACCTTCTCACCCTGAGCACCAGGAGGTCCAGGAAGTCCAATAGCACCAGTCAGACCGCGCACGCCATCTTTGCCAGCGGCGCCGTCAGAACCCTTAGCACCAGCGTCTCCCTAAACAGAGAAAAATGTCGTTAAATAGTTGAATGTGAAAGTCAGTGCTAGCTGGACTAACAAACTGCAATATAAATGGATAAAAAAAAAAGGAGTTAAAATTCTTCAGTGATGAACTCTCAACACAGTTTGGGATTAACCGTGTTAACCATGCTGGTCATAATATTATCCATGCCTACTGGTGTATATTAGAGCCCCAAGTTTGAAACATTTATTATGATAGTTCATAACATTTATAACAACAAATTTGTTATTATTGTGACAACAAAAAAAAATTCCAACAGCATATCTCCATTTCTAACAACATCTAAGATTTATCTAATAATGATAATAATGATTTAAATGAAAATCAATAAGTCAGTATAACACTGATATCTTGACTTTTTCAGAGGCATATCGGGTTACTTATTGAGTTTTGGAAGTATTTTTTCAAAGAAAGATAAAACCTGTTAGCTTACACTAAGTTTATACAAAGCAAATATTAAAAGGAAGTGAAAAAAGATGAAAGTTTTAAACCAGAACATAAAATGCTGTCACACAGTAGAATTAGACTATCCAAATTGTTTGGCTGTTATACTCACTCTCTCTCCTTTGGGTCCAGGAATACCAGAAGATCCTCGCTCTCCAGGCATTCCCTGCATACCAGGGAGTCCCGCACTACCGGGGGCGCCACCAGCTCCAGCCTCTCCCTGTGCAGATAAAAAGAAAGAAAATGCATTTTAATCATCCCTTAAATTGGACCCGGACGAGGCAGATTAGGACTTTGGAGACCGAATACAGTTTGAAATTTTCCCCTAGTGGCAGGCATTGTCACAATCTGGGAAGGGTTTTTACAGAACCCGCACCACAGCAGGGAAGCAAAACAAATGGGAAACTCCAACTCACATTTACAGAAATCTGGTAGATCTTTGTAGAAATGCTCAAATCTTGCATACAGTAAAATTTTATTGTTTATTATTCTCCAAAGATTTTATATGATACCCCATTTCCACTGACTGTTGTTGACATGAAAGACTATGATACCTACTGAAGCAAAAAGCAGTTTAGAGTGTTATTTTTCAGAGTCACACAACTATGAGAAGATAATAGAAAGCTCATTTAAAATGCTAATTGTCAGACGCAGTACAAAATGAGCTGGTGGTTTGATCAACATTTGATCAACATGAATGTGGACGCGTGTTTCATATTTTTCTGAAAAGCATCAAATGAACATCACAGGCTGAGCTGAGTAAATAGGAAGTGACACGCATGTGAACACACTTTTTTCCCTAGCAAAACTGTTTTGTTTCCAATAAAAAACTTTAAAGGTAGAAAATTCCCTTTTTTTCTACAAAAATCAACAGGATTCTCCAACAGTCTCATTTGTCGTTTTGGTCTCTGCTTATCAGAGGCTCCCATACGACCCATTTTAACATATTCTGGAGGTTAAAAGCCATTAATGGTCTCACTTAATATACATTATTTCATTTTAAATCCAGACCTAGGATGTTCACTTGTTGCATTTTTTGATTCCTATAAATCAGAAACATCTGGACCATATTTCCCTTTCCTGATATTTCCAGGTGTTTCTGCTGTTTACTGCCCTTAATGGACGTGTTTCACAGAGGTCAAGACTCTTCCAAGTCTGAGCTGTAAAATTTTCTGTCCAGCTCTTCTTTTTTTTTTTTTTTTTTTACCATACCTTAGGTCCGTCGCTTCCACCAGCACCCGGGGAGCCACGGGCTCCAGTTGGACCGGCAGGCCCGGGACCGCCACGCTCACCAGGGAAGCCTCTGTCACCCTGGAGCAAACGCAGAGAAAGCATTAGGCTTTTTTCTGTTTAGTGTAAATATAAAAACAGGATGTCCAGCAGAACAAGAGGGGCTTACTCTAGGTCCAGATGGGCCAGGTGGTCCGGCCTCTCCAGGAACACCCTGAACAGAAGCAGCAGAAAGAGCGATTATTGTTGGGTCTAATTTTGCTTTGTCCAAACAATCTCTTACCAATAGTTCAGATTTAGCCATGAATGGTGCAGATCATACCTGGTCGCCAGGCTTGCCACTCTCACCAGTAGCACCTTGGGGTCCAGGAAGACCCTGCACAATAATTAAAGATGCAGTTGAATGTATGAATTATAAAGTGGGACATGTATTCAACAACAAACCGACAAAAAAGCAAATCATTTTAGATGATGGAAGGCTTCGAAAACTCACTTGGAATCCTGGTGCACCAGAAGGTCCCTGCTCTCCTTTCTCTCCAGCAGGTCCCTGTAATCAGAGGTTGGAGACATTTTTTATTTTATTATTATTTTATATTCCTAATAAAAATGGGGGGGTGCTGTGGGGATTATGAAAATGATCTTTTTTATGCTTAAAAATAATGGAGGCAAACTGCTTACAGCAGGTCCAGAAGGTCCGGGAGCTCCAACATCACCATCTTTGCCGGGAGCACCCTGAACGGAAGAAGGTCGCAATATTTATTAAATGCTTCTACGCTCTTATTTCAACTTCAATTCATTTCAGTTTATTTGCTTTATGCTATGGCGCAGAAAACACTATTTAAAATCAATTTACACAAATAAGCATCTTCAGTTCAGTCCAGATTAATCCAGACTTTCCAATCTAATGCGCTCTTATTCTGATTTAGTCCTAACTTCAAGAGGTTCAGTTCCATCCATCTAATTTATCATCACTTTAGAGTTCATTGAAAATATCAAAGTAGAAAAAACCTGTAGTACTTACAACTGAGCCAGCAGCTCCACCAGGTCCTCTCTCACCAGGTTTACCAGATTCGCCCTGGTCACACAAACAGAGTTCACACACTCACAACACAAAGATCCCATAAATCCCCTTAAAGACACGGTACGGTGAAGGGTTCACTCACAGCAACTCCCTTGGGTCCGGGGAATCCCATGACTCCGGGCTGTCCTCTGGATCCAGAGGGGCCAGGAGGTCCGGGGCGGCCATCTTGACCAGGAGCACCCTAATGGTCAGGAGTGGAGAGGAAATGTTTTATTTAAAAAACAAAAAAGCATTTAGGTTGATTCATTTTTAAAGCTGGCAAAAGGACATTGCAGTGTGTTTTGATATTTGCCGAGAGAGTCATCTGGATCTCATTTAGGTCATGTAAAACCCGAAGACTGTAAATCTTTGCTCACATCTTCCTCTTAGGTTATTTGTTCTGCTATTTCTTCATTCTTCAGACAATAAGTGTGCTGGGGAGAACATGAACGCCTCACACTCGTGTATGAGAGAGACCTTTCAGATTTCTTGAAAATGTCCTTATAGGACTATAGGTTTTATTTCCAGAGGTAAAGCAGCCATGGTCACCAAACTAAGAGATTCTTCAATGAAGGATCTTATTTTGCTCATTTAGAAACTGAGCAAGCTAATCAATAATCAACCATAACTTTAGGTGTTGATTGCTGAGTAAAGCAATCAGAAACTAGCCTATTTCCCCCCCGCCACTCTGGTCTGGACAGAGATTCGTATGTGGTTCTATTCTAAAATACTGAAGGAACTTTAGAAATCCGGTCAAATCTTTAGAAACTATCAGTACTTACAGCAGGTCCAACTTTGCCGTCAGGGCCGGGGCTTCCAGGGCTACCGGTCACACCCTAAAGAGGAGGAGCAAGTTAAAATTAATTTGTTTTTTCTTTCTTTTCATCTCATTGTATTAAACAGAGTTGTTCTAGTTTGTCTCAAAGCTCACCTTTGATCCTGGAGCACCAGGAGCGCCGGAGCTTCCGCCCTCACCGGTGGCTCCCTGAGATCCCATTGGTCCGGGGGCACCGCGCTCACCTGGGGCGCCCTGTTACAAAGGTCACAAAGGGTCAGAAATCATATCCAGTACATTTTGTTATTTTTATGAAGTTCTGTACCAGGGGTTTGCATCATTTACCTTTCCACCAGCAGCTCCATCAGAACCAGGGAAACCGCGAGCACCAGGGGCGCCCTGGAAAAAAATAGAAAAAGGACCAAGCAGGTCAGTAAACGTGGTAAAATATGGTATTCCCAAAGCAGCTCCGGGAATAAAGTGATTTTTAAGGGACTACAGACACTTTTACATGAAATTAGTACTACAACCATACATGACTGCAAGTCTGTTTAAAATTTCGATTTTTTTCATTGTGCATGAAATGCATCGTCTCAAATAACTTGTTCACTTTGTTGTATTTTAGTCTTTAAAATTAAGTAGTTTAATTTGGCTGTCTAGTGGCTAAAGCTGAGACAGTTCAAATTTAGCAAGTTGCTAGATGTGTTTTTAAGGTTATTTCTTTCTGTCTTTGTGTTGGAACTGTAAAGAAATAATTAATATGGGGGAAAAGGTGAAAAAAAAAATGCAACTACAAAAATAATTAAAAAAAAACAAGTAAGTATTGCAACAACCAATTCCACAAAATTGCTTTCTGTTCTTCTTTTATTTGGGTTCGTCACATCTGTTTTCACATTGTAGCATTAGAACTGCTACAACGTGAAAACAGAAATTCAAGGGTGACTTTCTCAACAACAACAAGGAAATAAATAAGGGGTAAAAAAAAAACAACATACACGCTCTCCAGGGGGTCCACGGGGTCCAGCACCACCAGGCTCTCCACGAGGTCCTCTCTTTCCCTCCTCACCAGAGGGGCCAGAAAGTCCCTGAAGTCCAGCTGGGCCCTGGAAGAGAAGGAACCATCTTATTCACCCAAGAAACAAAAGGCTGCGCATGGTTCTCATTTTTCCATCAAACATGGTTTCAAACTTACAGGTTCACCCTTGGCACCAGCCTCTCCCTTAGGACCTGGAGCACCAGGATCGCCCTGTTGGCAGAGAAAGACATTTCATTTATTCCGTCCAATCACTTCCGATCTCTGTGACACTGACCGGGAGACATTTTTGTGCACGATATGCCGTCTACTCACATTGTTACCCTTGGGACCGGGAGCACCAGCGCCTCCCTGAGCTCCAGCAGGACCACGGTTACCGGGGAAACCAGGAGCACCAGCGATACCGGGAGCGCCCTGCGTAAAAAACAAGTCGGAGTGTAAACAATCGAAAATGATTAAGCGGAATGAATCTGATCAGTGCGTCTCGTGCTCAACTTACATTACCACCTTTAGCACCAGGCTGACCATCAGATCCAGCAGAACCCTATTGGGAAATTCATGGAGAAAAAAATGTTTTAAATCTACTTTAAAATGTTTCCATGCTGATTTTGTTTTTGCTTGTTTGTTTTAAATGTTCTGTTACTCACAGCAGGTCCAGCGGGTCCAGCAGGTCCTGGGTTACCAGGCTCACCACGGGCTCCCTGGGGTCCCTCAGATCCACGACCTCCGGCAGGACCGGTCTCACCCTGTCAGAGGGAAGGAAGCAACACCAATAATGAAATCAGCACCTTGAAAATCAAGTCAATGTCATAAAAAATTAGCAATATGTGTTTGAGAAAAGGATTTCCTGGCTTATTATTAAAAAAGAAACAGACGCAAACCTAAAAATATATATATAATAATGCCAAAATATGGACAAGGGTTCTAATAAATATCTTTGAACACATTTAGTTATTTTTATGTAAAATAACCTATTTAAAGTCCATGTGCAGTTTGTAAGGTCTAAGCGCAAAAATGTGATAGAATAATTACAACCTGCACTTAAATTAAACGTTTTCAAGGAATAAAAACAAGATTTTTATTAGCCATATTATCAAAGTCAAGCAAGTTATTGCTGTTCCGATTCCTTTTTAAGTCCAGAAAGTGGAATATCAAAGGGAAGAAGTTCTAAAAGGCTTTATAAATGGAAAGGGACTAAGGGAAAGAGTCCAGCTGGGGTCCAATGATGTTTTCTGATTGCTGCTCGGATCAGTGAACCCCGTGATGGCTGTCAGTCAAATACACTGTTTAATTAATCCATAATATCCTTGAAAAAAACTATTACTTAAAAGTAATAGTTTAAGTTTTTCCTGCAAAAATTAACAATTCAACAATGTTTTGTGGAGATGAACACCATCATTGAGATCAGAACCGAGGTTAAGTAATATCTAATGATGTGTTTTCCTTCATTCAGAGGAAAACATTTGAACACTAAGACTTAAGTGGTGAAATGGAAACAAAACTTCTGACTATTTTTAGTTGGGTTTTTTTCAGTTTAAATATGGAAAATATGTGACCCATTTGACTTACCTTAGCACCGACAGCACCAGGGAATCCAGGGGGTCCGGCAGATCCGGTGGGTCCCTAAACATCAGGATTGGACACAGATCGTTAGAGGAGCATGGTCTGAAGAGGCAAAACTTTCTTTTTATGTAGAAAAGTAAAGAGAAAGTTTTAATCATTGGAAACTTACGGGAGGACCAGCAGGACCAGAGTTGCCATCGTTACCACGAGCACCCTGCACGGAAGAGCAAACACATTTTGCTCAGTTCAGTTTTTTGCACGCGAGTTGAAGAAGGTTTAAGGTTAGAAAGCGTAAAAATGTGGGCGCTTACAGCAGGGCCGGCAGGTCCGGGGCGGCCTCTCTCACCAGGAAGACCACGGGCACCCTGCACGAGAATAGAGAAAAAAAACTGATCAATTTCTTCTCGTTTTTGCAGACCTCTTAGAATAAAACGCTTCAGGACATCGCACCAATCATTAAATTGGCTCTTTAGGACATTGCAACTGAAAACGTACCATAGCGCCTGGGATGCCATTCTCTCCGGGGACACCAGGCTCTCCCTACAAGACAGAGGTCAGCTTTTAAACAGCTGGAATGAGGCAAAGTGATCTAGACGGGAGAATGGGTTTCTGGGCGTCTTACCTTAGGACCAGCAGGTCCACCATCTCCTTTGGCTCCATCAAGACCGGGGAAACCCTGCAGACAACATCAGGAGTCATTATTAGATCATGTTTCTGCTTGTGACTCTAATGCAGAAGCTCCAGATTAGCACTAAGACTCACTCTGTGTCCCTTGATGCCAGGCAGTCCGGGGGTTCCGGGGAATCCGCGAGCACCCTGCAGGAAAACAAGAAGAAATCTGTCGTCATGGGAGTTTCCTAAACCGACAGGCGTTTCATGTAAACGGAAAGGAAGTGTGATCAGGATTGAAAACTAAGAACTACAACAAAAGAAAAAAAAACAGCAATAAAACAAGCACAAATTTGCAAATGTGAACATGAACCGAAATTTTGGATGAACGGTCAACGACTCGCTAATTTGGCTCACCTGAGGGCCAGCAGCTCCGCGCTCACCGGGGCGTCCAGCTTTACCAGCGTCACCCTTTTGAAGACACACAGACAGAAATGGGTTTTTCAAAACACAGGAAGGTGCTAGGCCAGGTAGTAAGAGGTGGTTTTAGCTGCAAGCACAGGTAAGAAGGAAACAGAATCACTCACATCATCTCCGTTCTTTCCGGGAGGGCCTGCAGGACCCCGGGGACCCATTGGACCCTAAAAACACCAACAGATAATACCATTTATTTTATTGACACAGATGAAGAAAAGTGAAAAAATGCTATGCAGAAGTAGACTAATGATACATGATGTAGGTGAATATAAGAAAAAGGAGACAGTTATTTGCCTCTAGACATAATCATGTTCATTTATGATGTTTAAATCTTAAAAGCTGCAGTTTATAAACTGATGATGTTTCAATGACTGACACAGTAAGATTGACATTTATCAAACCAGTTATAATGTGTACTTACCACAGCACCGGGCTCACCAGGCTCTCCTTGGGGTCCAGGGCTACCTGAAGGACCCTGAAAGACATCAAGAGAAGACATTTTTAACACATCTTATTCAAAGATGAGCTGAATGACACAAGTGGGGGAGGGGGAGCTAGTGGTGCATCAATAGCCACCTCTATAAATGTCTTGGCCAGAAACTCTTGTGTTTCAAATACAAACCGAATTGACTTATTTATGCATGCCAGTCAAGCCAGAATGGCATCTGAGTAAAATTCCTGCTTTGTTGTTAGTGTCCCAACCAACTTATATGTTTTTGAAAACTTTCTGGGAAAGTTTGGAGGGTTATGTATGTTTCTGATAAAAATACTTACGGATGGGCCGGGAAGACCAGGAGCACCACGGGGACCAGGAGGACCCTGTTGATGAAGAGTTAGAAAAATCAGACATCAATTTATCCTTCATTTTTTTATACTCTAAAAACATGGGTCACTTTATGAAAATTTCATACAATTGGGCCGGGCACGGGTGGGCCGCTGGACTTGGAGGGGTCGAAGTAGCTCATTTGAGGAGAGAAGTTCTGTGAGGGGAGAAGACGAGGAAATTAGTCACTTTTTCAGCATAGACACATTTCAAAAAATACTTGAAATAGTCCAGCCTCTCATAATCCTCTTACAAATATCAGAAATCTAAACGAGAGCAGTGATTTTATCGATTTATAAATGCTTTAATCTGAAGGAAGGTTGCTGGATTAGGTCAACGCTTTAAGGTGTTTATTTTCAGATGAAACTCTGATACGTACTCCACCAAGGCCAGGGGGCCCAGGGGGACCAGGTGGGCCAGGAAGGCCAGGCTGTCCGGGGATTCCATCATTGCCAGGGAGACCAGGAAGACCCTGGGAAAAACAGCATTCCAGACATGTTACACACCTCTCTATGCAGACGATCTTTTACTTTACTTTACTATCAGAAGCCCAAAACATCACATCAGTGTCAGTACACCTTGAACTTCATATTTAATAACTTCAAAAAAGATCATAAACAGAATTATTTGTCCAATACAAGCGCATTTCTGCTTAGAAAATGTTATTAACACTTTGTTATTAATGATCTTCACCTCATTTTAAAGATGACCCTCAATCACAGTGTCATGAACTCTCTTTGACCTTTTGAGCTAGTTAACAGTTACAGTTATAAGTTACAGCAGCTTTGTCAGCAATCATGTTGGTTTCTGACAGTTTTCATTCCTAATTCATAGAGCATATATTGCTCATATATGTCTCTATTTTTTGGTCCAGACTAAAAAATCTTCTTGTAAATGTATTAAGTACAACATATTCAGCAACATGTAGAGCATGAACTGGGCTTAAATACCACAAGGTAGACAGGCATAATGTTTCAGGAATCTCATCAGGATTGTCTAATATGCATATAAATAAATACTGGAAATTGTGCCTCAGACTTTTCTGCAATTATTTCTTCTCCCTTAGTTATAGGTATGATTAGAACACAAAACAAAGTAAATAGAAACCTACCGGATCTCCTCTGGGGCCATTGGGTCCCTTTGGAATCTATAAGTACATAAAAAAAAAAAAAAAAACTAGTTAAGCTATGATGTAATCTTGTTTGCAGGATGTAAAATAATTTATGGTATTAGAATATAATGTAAACAATTTTAAGAAAGGTTAAAATACCGTCGATTCAGTGGGAGGACCTAAAACAAATCAAAGAAAAAAGAAAGGTCAACAGCTAGCACACATAATTAAATTCAAAATATTTCAAGACTAGCTGAAGTGTCAAGCTGCAGGTCCAAGCATGTATAGCAGATTTAGACGGTAAAGTGGGGACTTTAATGCAGTTATGATTTTGTCATAACTGCACTAAGAGCAACTTAAATAATTGAAAGGGGCAAAGGGGTGAGGAGCATGATGGTTCTGCACAAACTGGGATGTTGGGAAAATGATAAACTCTCCATTAGAAAGAGGGTGTAATCCAGCATTTAAAAAGTTTGTTAAAAAGAACTCAGCAAAATGTGATCCAAAAGGGATTTTGTTTTTCTATGTGAAATCCTCAGACAGGCGGGCAGGCAGGCAGACAGGCAGAGAGGCTCAGGTCCATTTGATGTCTAGAGGTCAGAGGCACCAGAGGAGCATATCTAGGAGGTGGTGCAAGGCATGAATGAAACCATAAAACAGGTGAGCAGTACCCTCATCGGAGCAGACAGGGCAGCACTCTCCATCTGGAATGTAGGGGTCTTCACAATCGGACGTGTCCTCGCAGATCACCTCGTCGCACAGGATGGTCCCCATGTCGCACACGCAGATCTGGCAGGGTTCTGGTTTCCATACATCCTTGTCGTTGTACGACTGTCCTTCTGATGTGCAGCTGCCAAATTGCTCTGAAAAAAAAATATATATATATATATATTTGTGATGAAGTCAAGGATTTTGAGGAGAATTTGACATTGTATTTACATTTTTACATGTAAATACAAGTTAAATGCTTAAATTCTCAGAAGAAATTGAGACATCTAGTTTAGAAGCATGTTGATAAACCCTATTTTAGGATATTTGCAACAAATTCTAATATTTGCGTAAAATCAAACAATACCCTTTTTTAAAAAAAAAAAAATAATTAGGAGTGAAGAGATGCTAGCAAAAACCAGCAGGAGAATGAATTGATTTGTATTATTGATCAAGACTATAGACTACTTCTTTATCTACAAATCAATGGCCTTTGGGCCTAATACTTCACTTCCTCTGGGATCACTTCCTCTTAAGGCTGTCAATGTACACTAGAAACTAAGCTACAACTTTTAAAAATAAATTATGACAAAAGTTCATTTTGCAAACATTAAGCATTTCAGTTCAAATAATACAGTTACATATTACTTCCCATGTGCTTAAGTAATCATTAGCATCCCTACAGATATTTAGGGAATGATTTAAATAAACAAACTTAATAGAAGAAAAACTTGCATGCTTTCTGAAAAACATCAACAGGTTTTATTACTTTTTAAGTTAAAATAGGTTAACTTAAGAAAGATTCTTTTACAAACAGTTATTTGGCAATTTGATATAAAACCATGCGCAGAGCATCACCTGGCTAACATGGCAACTTGAAAAAGCAAAGCAAAAAAACAAAATTTTAAAAATATATGCAAGTAAAACTGATGTAACCAGATGAAATGTGATATTAAAAGCCACTGAAATGCTAGACTTTTTTTTTTTTTTAAGTTTTGATAGAGTAGAATTGGGAATAATCCACCCTTTGACTGCACACCTGTTTGGTGTCAGAAACGTAGAGCTCAATGAAGTGAAAAGTAGCTAATGGGTAATGGTTTTCTTCCTTGTAATTGTGGATAAACAAGTCTCAGCTCCAGATCCAGTAAAACATTCAAAAATGAACTGCTTCTTGATAACCAATTACAGTAGGTCCAATCACCTCTGAGAGTGACAGATTTTGCAGGCTAGGCATCAGGAGAGGAGAGGGTTAAAGCGTAGACGTGGAGTTCCAGGCCTCGCCACATGGCGTCACTATTGCTTTGCAAAAGAAGGCCTCCCTCGCCCTAGTCCGGATGGTGATTAATTGACGTCTAGACGAACTTATTCCATTGTCGACGTCAGACTTTAGAGATTTTTCCGTTGTCATTTTTTTTCCCTTAATTTGCTGCAATATTCTCTTAGTTTTAGAGCCGAAGCTCTCCACAGATGTGTGTCTGCTCTTTATTGCTGCGGTTTGAGCCTTTTGTCTCGGGGTGCAAGTTCCTGAACCGAAAGAAATCCTCACCAAATTCAGACTAAATATTGTTTAATTAAAACGTTTTGTTTTTTCCTTTATATATTTTTTTCTTTTGCATGAGTTTCAACTCTGTCTAAACTCATGTCCTACCACTGCACAGAGATAAAACAGCTGCTCCCCTCAGGTTTGCACTCCAGTAGGACATGTGTCTGCACGCCAGTGAGATGGGGGGGGGGAAGAAAACAGTGTGGGAAAAAAAATGTCCAGTCTATAAGCTCCTATTCGCTTCCAGATCTCCAGAGGAGCCCGTGGAAAAAGAAAACACATTTCCCCAGTTCTGCCAGGTGGCGGGTCAAATATCCCGACTAGTTCCATCAAAACTGCGCATCTTCTTGTGGACTTTCCACATCCTGAGAGGGCCACAAAGAAAACGGAACACAATGTTTGAAAGGGATACTTACTGTCATCCTCGCCTTGACCTCTCGCCAAAAGCACTGTTGCGCTGAGCAAGAGCGCTAACCGAATATCCACAAAGCTGAACATGTCTAAATATTAGACATGTAGATTCTTTGTGGCAGGGGGGGATCCTCTTTTTCCTCCTCAGACACCACTCATATAGGGCAGGGTCCGGTCTGTGCGTAACTCCAATCCAGACCCCAGCAGAAACTCCCTACTGCCTAAACAAATGACTTATCTTGGCTTTTATATGGCTGAGCTTTTGGGGAGGTGCCGTGCGCGCACCACATAACTTGTTGCATGTTCGGGGCGCAAAATCCCTCCTTCATCAGAGGGGAATGGGCCGTCTCAACAAAAAGCAGTTCACGTCCCATCTCAAACGTGGATGATGTTGGAAGGCATTATTTACGCACCGGCTCTGAGGCGCTGCAGACGTCCTGTATCATCTACCTGCTGTGGATTTTCTTAATTGAGACTTTTTTTTTCTTATGTCCATCTTTAGCGGACCTGGATAGAACGGATTTTCAGCCAGCATAAGTTATTTTCCTTCAAGAAGTTACTTTGTAGATATTTTTAAGAAAGTTGTGCGCAATGCTATATTTGGATGCGTTTGGATCCGGGGAAGAGAGTCCGTAATTTACGCACAAAGATGGAGGTTATCAGAGGGTATTTAAGAGACTGTTTTATAAAACTAACTGTGAGGCGTCGCACCTTGTTTTTAGTCACTGATGACCAGGTGGGATCCACTGACATTTCTGGGATGGCACCCCAGAACCAGACAGCTTTAATAATATGCCATTGTCAAATATATGTACAGTACACAAAGCAACGGATGCAATAAATAAAATAATTGTTGAATATAAAAAGAAAGTATAAAATAGAAAGGACTCTATATGGCCCCTTCCTGCACCCCCTTCCTGCCCAGTGGCACCACTGAAAACACTGGCAAATAAACTTCACGCATATGTCACACAAAGTCTAATTATCGTTGTTTATCTTTATTGTTTGTTTTTATTTCTGAAAACATGTCCTATTATGTTTTCAAAGTTTTTCTTTTCTTTGCCACTTTTTATATCCTGCGCAGTTTAAATCAGTCTTCTGTAGTACAGATATGGAGATATGGAGCCATCTCATGATGTGATGTGAGAGACAGAGGAGGGAGGAAGCAGAAAGAGAGAGAGAAAATCTGGCAGATCCACAAAGCAGTCTGGTTACACTATGGACACGTTGCAGCCTCTAAGACACAGAGCTTCAATTTGACCTCATTTACTCTCTTCTTCTCCTTTTTTTCACTCCCAACTTAAATAGGCTCTTCTGCCTTCCTTAGCTGCTAACAGTGAACGACATGCAGATTATATGTTTTCATTTAACGTTCAGACATCTACATACACTTGCAGAAGTGGAGGGCATTGCAAATGTATTCATACCCACCGAATATTTCCCCATTTTTCTTTTGTTAAAAATTCTTTGTATGTGATGAAATAGTAACGGGGAAAAAGAGCAGCATGATCAAGAAGTCATAGGGAAAGAATACAAAAATTTCACTTCCAGATTTGGATTTAGTGCTATATCAATAAAATGTATTTTCTTGGTTACCTAGATGTATAAAACAATTTGAGACATACCTCAAAAGAGTTCAATCAAAATTTGTTTCTGCAAACTAGAAGCTCAGGGAATTTGAATCCAAATTTATACTATACTTAAAAGATTTCAATTTCCATTTAGACCAATGCTGATCTTTTTAACAAACCCTATATCACCAAAATGCTTTGTACGAACAATTGAAAAAAATAACACAAAGCACATGCTCTATACCAATGCAACACTATTAAATACACCCACACACGCATACACATGCACACATGTGCGTAACAGCTAAGAAAATTAGCAAGTATGACTTTTTATAGTTTGTTGATCTTTACCATACAGATGTGTGTAACACAAAGACAAGATTAAAAGACATCAGCAATGACTTCATATAAGCCGCTCTGGCTGCTGATTGATGATTTCTAGTAACATGTCAGTTGTTAAAATGATTAAAATCAGAGAAAGCAGAAAAACTGAACAAGTACAGGTTGCTTTGAAGAGTTTAAGGGGAAAGATGCTTCTTTCTGAAAAAAATGGCAGCACAACTTACAACGTTATTTTCACAGATGACACCTAGAAGAAGATGTTGGGTAATGACGTGCAGCATTCTGTTTGAAAAAGCCATGGTGTACCATGGTAGTAAAGCAATAATAATTTGGGTTTGATTTGTATCCACAGGGTGACCCCCCTCCCACCCCCTCCAGTCACTGCATATATTTGCAGGAAAAAAATGCTGCAAATCTAAATGAAAAGAAGCAACAATCTACAGAACGGTGGGTCAACATTTGTTCACAATAATAGCAAAGAGTGAAAAGTGTGACAGATAATGATTAATTTGATTTCTACTGGGGTCTTTTCCCAATATAACATGATTAAACATGCCATAGATATAAGACTATCTATGGCATTAATAAGTTAAATTCAAGAAGTGAAACTAATTCGATAAATAAGTAAATATTTTTAGCAGCTTTTCTTTGAAGAAAAGAATGTTTCTATCCAACCTCTTGCCAGATATACAAGACAGATATACATTACTTTCATTGTGACTTTTTCAGGGAGACTAAAGATGTGATTATGCAATCCTTTCTATAAGATATGTTGCTGTTTGATGCTTTAAGTCAATTTTGTTTCTAGTGTTTCTGCTTATCCAATGCAGAACGTAGTAAAAATAAACCCGATTAGGAGTCAGAGTGGAAATCTGTGCTTCCAGAGCGCCGTCCTGTAACTGAACGGAGCTCAGGCTCACAGGACGGTGTTTAAATAGAACCGGTAATTTTCTGGTGTTTGTGTTGGACTCAAGTTACTGCAATCTATAATACACAGAGTTCAGACTGGTGGTTTGGGTGGGAGCGCACAGAATCCTTTTATGATATTTTAGCTGTCTTCAAATGCTTCACTGCTGCGTGTCTGTTCTAACTGGTAGGTGAGGTGTGAAACATACAGCAGATGAAATTCAGAGGGCTTTTGGCCAAGGCAATCTGATCTCATTTGTTCACGTTTCAACTACAAACTAGTTTAATGAACTTTTATGTGCCAGAGCAACACAAACACAAAGAAGAACATAATCATGACATGGAAGAAAAAAAGCATTATTTCATGTTTGGTAGGCATTTGAATTCACCAGCTTGGGACACATTAGCTTAAATTTGGACAGTTTTTCTTAACCAGGACATTTGTGAGGATGAGTTTTTAAAGTTTTTCACTGATTCTCCTGTGGATTTGGGTCTGGGCTTTAACTGTACCATTCAAAAACATGAATATGCTTTGAGCTGAACCCTTTATTTTCTTGCTCTGGCTCTGTGTTAAGAGTGGTTGTCCAACCCTTTTTCATGTCTTTTCCAGCCTCCAACAACTTTTCCTCCAGGATTCCTCTCTTCCCATTATGCCTGACCAGCTTCCCCGTCCCTCCCGAAGAACGACATTCCCATTGCATGATGCTGCCACTACCTACATGTGCCATTTACTTCCACACTCAGCATTTTGTGACTCAGCCAAAGAGCTTAATTTTGGTTTCACTTAAGCAAACCTCCTTCTTCCACATGCTCCTCCATTCTACCAGCCAATTCATATCTATTTTCAGCAATGACATTCCCCATAGAGACCAGAAAATTGAAGTGCACAACTAAGACCTGTCATGTTGACAGATTCTCTCATCTGACCTGAGGACCTCTGTAGCTTCTCCAAAGATACAGACATAAAACTGTGGGGAATTATGACCCTTGAGTCTCTGTTTCATATTTTAAACGATTGTCTCCCAGGTAAAAACTGCATGTCTTCATGGGAACATCCCTTTATGCATGGAAACTGTGTCACTTTAATGGCAGAATGGACCAGGTGTTCGTTTAAACCAAAGACAACACATCCCTGCACTGATTTCATACAATCAGACGTAGCTCGCAAAGCAACTGCGCTTGCCTATCCCTACTTCAACCGTCAGAGCTGCAGCCTGCAACACGTAGCATCTGCCTCTCCTGTCCACGTGTTCCTACTTGTATTCCTCTCAGTCTCTCTGATCCAAATGCATAAAAGCCAAGCGCTCTCTCTCTCTCAGTCTCTCGCTCGTGTCCATTGTGCCTGGAAGCCCTGCTTTCAGAGATTGCAGGGCATTTATTTGATTTTTCTTTTTTTTTTTTTTTTTTTACCTTTAATATGTCCCCTGACTTGCTGTGAAGCTGGCATTTTGCTGCAAGGCCTTTATTACTCATTGTTCCACATCATTATGACGTTTGCAAATTATTGTCAAGAGTGGGTTTTTGTGCAGACATTTCCCTCGTTGTTTAGGTAAAAGCCCGCTGCATGCCCACCTGTTCCAGACTAATTATACAGTACACATGTTGAAAATTATAGCGCATCGCAATTAAAGTCAGTGAATGGTACGTCTTTATAATCTAAATAGCTGTTTTTGAGCTGTGACAATGGTTATCTTTAGATATTTTTCAACAATTGCACGTGATTGTGCACAGCTATTGGTTAAAAATTTTAAAATGGTTTTCCATTAGACTTTAAAATCATATTTTATTTCAACATGAACTTTCTATTGGTTTCATTGTTCAACTAAATTATTACTTTTTGCCGTCAGGTGAGAAGGTCTTCATATTGCTTCCATCTGCTGATTCTAATTAGGCAGATGTATTGTAAATATATTCTCATTGTATTTCATCATGATATTGACAACAAAATGGCAAAAATAAATCTTGTTTAAATTTTTCGGTTTGTCATGTTCTGGGAGAATATTTAAAAGTGATGATTTTGCATTTACCTCTAGCCTTTAATTTACGTTATCAGATCCAGTCAGTGGTTTATGTACCCTCCTATTGGAGCAGGGGCTTCTTTCTTGATGAACACCACCCACTGAGGTCATGGTGAAGTAAAACTGGCTCCACTGTGGGCAGTGATAATGGTGTTCCAGCAATTCCAGGTTCAGGTCATCAGGCTGTTCCTGAATGTCCTACCCAATTTTCTGTCATCTAAATCAGTTTGGGTCTCAGGAAGTTTATATATATATATCTATATAAATATAGATATCTATCTATCTATATCTATATACCGTAATTTCCGGACTATAAGCCGGGACTTTTGTCACGCGCTGTCAACCCTGCGGCTTATACAACGATGCGGCCGCCAGGGGCGCTCGAGCAGAAAAGGTAAGAGTGAGACAGGGGAAATATATGTGTCGAGGAAGACGCAAGTTTAATGTAACTTAACACGTCTCAGTGCTCAGGAGGAAGATTAAGAAGCTCTCAGTGACTTTTACCGGTATGTTTTTTTTAACCAGCCCTGTTAGTGCTATGCTATCGTATGGGCTCTTTGCACATAAGCTTCTTCGATCTATTGAAAACGGCACTTTACACCGGGTGTTTGCAGGGATTTTCCAAGGTAACAATTAATAATTTACATCGATC
>CAEFZY010013303.1:0-15322 GCA_903066815.1 Brachyrhaphis roseni
CATGCCCAGACATGCCCCCCCCCCCCCCGAAAGCTAGAGATTAAAATAAATGTTCAACTGAGGAGCGTAATCTTAAAGAAATTTGCAAAATGTGCTTGTATATTTGTGCATAATAAAAAAAAACAGACTATTTACAAGAAATGGAAAAACTGCAAATAACAGCAAGAATGTAAACAATTATTATGTTTGATTTTGTTTGGAGCAGTGATGGTTATAAAGTCTAGCAGCAGCTGGGAGGAAGGATCTGTGATGGCGCGTCTTTGTCTGTTTAGGACGCAGCAGTCTGTCAATTAAAGGGCTCTTAAAGTTAAAACTAAAGAGCTGTTTCAGACATGAAGCATAACTCAAAATTACTCTAGACACCCCCGGTTTTGAGTTTCTAAATCATTTTTGTTGGGTACAAATGGGCAGATGGTCAGTACAAAACATCCAGCCATAGAAATCTCACTTTCTTTCCTGAAAAACTAGGGAACTAAATTGTGACGGGGCAGACCTAAAACCTTTATGGATATTAAACCTTCACAAAGGCTTTTGCTATTCGTTTAGAAATTGATTTATTGTGCACAAATATTTTTGTTAAACGAAGTACAAGATAAGATCATGTTCTCAAATTCTAAACCAATCAGAGCAGATTGAGCTTTAAATGGGCTATGACAGTTTTCTGCAGAAAACAACTGGGATTGCTGAAATCAACATTAAAACCATTTTTTTAATTTCAAGTTAAAGCTTACAAAGCCATTCCTGTGCTGCAGCTAAAATGGTTTACAATGTTTTTTATGGCTGTAGGATTGTTGATGACATTTATATCTTGGCATTTTGATTCTAATTCACAGACGCACACATGAATGGCTGAACATGGGAGCAAGAGGAGCATAAAGAAATCTGATCCATCCCTACAGCCAACTTGACAAAGTCTCTGCTAACTATTATTGTTATAAAATAAATATGGAGAAAATTATTAAAGAATTTGGATGCCACCCACCTTGCTGGCCGTTAGAGGTTGAGCGGCTAAAGTCTTTCCTCTGCCTACATCCCCCAGAATGCTGTGCAGTTCAGTGAAATTGATGAATATATTATTATTGATCACGTGTCTATTGCTGTATATATTGTTAATGACTTGTTTTGGAATAACTACTTTTTTCTCGGTTTATTGACCAAAATTTTGTGGCAGCAAAAGAAGTCTGACTTTAGTTTCAAATACAGGTTACAGATAATAATAAGCATAAATATCAAGTTTAGGGGAAACAAAATAAAGGACAAAATGAACCGTATGTACAACTAAATAAATTAATAAATTTATTTTTATTACAACTAATAAATTCATACAGCGTGTGTATGTACAACTAATTAGTTTTTATCTGTTTAAAAAAGAAGAAAGGCAGGTTGTGGTAATGGAAATATGCGTAGTTAGTTTTATACTTAGGATGACTTTTTTTTTCTAAAAATGAAATAAAAATGATCACTTTAAAACAGATTTTATTCCTCTGATATATCAGGACCATTGCAGATAGAAAAAAGAATGGGAGGAGTAAATTTCTGCTTAAAACATTCAATCTAAAAAGTTTACAATGTCAAAAATTTGCTTGAAAAACTTTGGAAATTTTAGATAAACCTCAATATTTTTCTAGAAAAAGTTACATTTCTGAGTTTCAAAAGTCCACTTTTTTTTTTGCTTTATTTTTTCAAAATTTTCTAAGTTTCAATAATTGAAGAAAAATTTTTTACTTTTGGAGCTCAGTAATATACTTTTTTTTTTTTCTCGAAAATGTATGAGATTAATCTCTAAACTTCAGAGTTCTTACTCCTACAATGACCCTCCTAATAAGCCATTATAGATACCGAATTGTGTTGGATGAGCCATAAATACTTAAATGTAAAAAGGGAAAACAAGGCAGAAGAAATCTGCTCAAACACGCCTTTCATGAAACACAACATCAGTTATTTTGCTCAGATATCTCATAATCTACCTCAGATTTGAAGCTGAAACATTTAATTTCTAATCTAAGGAATGCGTGAGTTAAGACTTCAGGTCTCTGCCTGGACATTGTCGTCCACCTCAGTAATGGCCCCAATCCAACCACACTGAACTATATATAGACTGATGGGAAGAGGCACAAAGTGTGCTGCTTGGAGCCTTCGGGAATCACTCTCACACACGCACACACACCCCCCCACACACTTACCTCATCAGTCTTTCTCAGGCGTTCAGCCTGCCTGTATTCGGCCGCTGAAGAAGCTGGTGACTCTTCCGCCCGCAGCTGTGTTTTCATTACAAACAAGGTTTTGGTGCGAGCGCTGAACCTTTGTTCGACGATGCCCTGCAGTTATCAGTGTGTGCACAGATTGTCATAATAATGAGCCGACTAACGATACAGATCAACTGTCCCTGTTGTGACGGGATAATTTGGTTTGTGTCAAGTGGGTGACTGAGCTCATTTGTGCTCAGGAACGGCTGTTATGAAACGATCCAATGAGCAGCTCATCTGTGAATAAACTGTAATTAATGTTTGTGTTGTGGAAGTAATACGTTTTATCTAATAATGTCTGATCAGAGGATCCTGAAGGGGATTGTTTTCACATTATATTTCATATCGGGGTCTTTTTAGCTGCCACGAGCTATGACAGACTTGGCTTTATTTCCACAAACCAGCTAGAGGCATCAATCCAAAAGATCAATAATATCGATACCAAGTTGGTATTGGTATCGGAATGATATTAGCGTGGTAAGATCAATATTTTTTGTTTCTACATCAAGGATGACTTTGGCTTTATTTGCTCTCGAATGTATTTTTTGCAGAAAAAAAATGCACACAAACTTTTTCCTATTGTTACAATATTGGTAGAAAACAATATTGTTTTCCATTGTTACTGTTTGTCACGTTAATGTGGCAAAGACCTCTAGGTCAGGAGTTTGATGATATGTCAAACTTTGACTACAAAAAAGTACTTGTATCAGTATTAGCCCTGTATTTACTTGATATTGGATCGATGCCAAAATGTGCAGTCACGCCTCTCTGAAAAATCAACGTCATCCTTCAAAACCCTTTAGGTCCGACAGACAGAACAAATGTACACGAGGGGCCGCAACAGGGTTTCTTGTTAATATTGGTTTGTGATGTCACTGGTTTTGTCATTGCCAAACGTTCGGTGGAGGCAGCATGATGTTGTGGGGTGGCATCTCAATGTAGAGTGACCGAACTCTCTGTTCCACAGAGCAGGGTTTGTCAGACTGTCTCCAGATTTTGGAGCAGAGAGGAAGGAATGTCCTGCATTCCTGACCTCAGTCTCATTGAACCCTTCAGCATGCAGCCACACTGCCTGACTTTTCAGCAAACGTTCCACCCTTTATTTTTGCCTTCTCCGCTCCAGGGTGTCGTAGCGTCATCCGTCCACCTTGAAGAGCTCCTCTCCGGGCTTCCTCTCCCCCTCAGAAACCCTCGTGCCATGCAGGAGGTGTAACCCTCCACCCTTATCCTCTTTGTGTGCCACGGAAACCCTAAGCCAAGCCAAGATGTCGGGCACCGACCCGTCATTGCCGACAGACCCCCAGCTGCCTTTGACGTCCCCCCGCACTCCCCTGCAGCTTTCTTTTCCTTTCCTGAGGGAAGGCAGCCGTGTTTGGGAGAGGGAGAGGAAACCACCTCAGCCTGGAGAGCTACCCAGCCCACTGCCAACAAAACGCACACGCACATACTCGGCGTGAGTAAAAACACAGTACACGAGTTTGTCTTTTGTGTTTTTCTCTTGATTCTTTTAAGAAAGAGCTTCAAACGACCATCGTATTAAATCAGCCTGTCCATGTCTTCGTCTTTCTCTCTCTGCAGGACAGTACGAGCCAGATCAGGTCCTGTATTTAAGGGCGTGTGTAAAAACTTTTCCAGGTCTCAGGGTCACGGATTCATCCGTCCTTCTCATGGAGGAGAGGACATCTTCGTTCACATTTCTGAGTGAGTCTTCCTCACCAAGCACACCATCCTTCATTTTAAGCAATCTCTGCTGACTCCTCTAGAGCTAGTGGCCGTCGTTTTGGGGCAAACTGTGTTGTGTCCTCGTTTCTCAGCGCTAGATTGTCATTTTTCTTGAGGTAACATTCCAGTTGCTTCACAATCCTGGAGCAAGAATATTAAAAATTTAGAGAGTGAATCTATCTTTGTCACCTATTTACTTTCCAAAGGACTTTGGGGAAATATTGTGCTCTGTCCTTTTTCTGCGTTTCCTTTACCATTGCACTCAAAACTAGGGCTATTGTTAAAGAATATCTTAGTAATCGAGTACTCTATAGAATATTTTTACGATTAATCAAGTAATTGGATCTCTCTCTCTCTCTGTTTCTCTCTGTCTCGTACACCCGCATTGCTCTTCCTACCGTTCGCTCCAAAACACTGACGACGCAATTCTGAGAGCTGAAAAACTGTCGTATTAATTTCTCCCCAGAACCTCTGAAAACGCCGGACAATTCAGCGTCATGATGCTAGCACTTAGCAACAACTCATAGGCGGAAGTGACAGCGCTGCCCACCGAAAATATTGACCCGGCCAGAACACAGCGCATTAAATAATAAAATATAATTCAACGAAGCTTTGAAGCAGATAAGTTTTTCTTGAGGAATTGTAATAATCGAGGTACTCGAATCACTCGAGGAATAAATAATCAGTGTTCAGCTAATGTTAAAAAAACACAATTTTGCAGTTGTGGTATTTCCATTAAATAAGAAAAGAAATCAAAATTAAAAATGCCACACCATTCATCCTCCAACTTCTTCTTCTCGTCTTCTTCTTCGTGGTTTGCGCCAGTGGCAACATGTGATGTTAAAAAAAAAAACACTGCAGTTTTGCAAAATAAACCAATTTCAAAAACCACCTCATTCTGGCGGAAAAACTTTTTTTTTTTTTTAAAAACTAGTTTTTTTTCTAAATTGCTGTGTTTCATTTTAGGAAATGTATTTTTGAAATGTGCAATTCCATGACTAATGGAAATACTCAGAAGCTAAATATCCTCATAACACATTACTTTTACAAAGGTTGTTGCTTCAAGAAACCAGTTTGTTTTATATCAATAGCGAGTTGCTAAACTCTGTGGTTCACAGTGACACATCATTATCCATGTTTGGTTGTTAGTTTTGGTCTGCACAGTGGCGCAGTTGGTAGCTCTGTTGCCTTGCAGCAAGAAGGTCCTGGGTTCGATTCCTGGCCCGGTGTCTTTCTGCATGGAGTTTGCATGTTCTTGGATGCATGGATTCTCTGACTTCCTCCCACAGTCAAAAAACATGACTGTCAGGTTAATTGGTTTCTCTAAATTCTCCCTAGGTGTGAATGTGTGCATGGTTGTTTGTCCTGTTTGTCTCTGTGTTGCCCTGCATGGACTGGTGACCTGTCCAGGGTGACCCCACCTCTCGCCCGAAATGTTTGCTGGAAATAGGCACCAGCACCTCCTGACCCCACTAGGGACAAGGCTGTAAGAAAATGGATGTGTGTTAGTTCCTACAGAGGTATAACGCATTTTCTGACTTGTAAATAAACAAGACAGAAATGGTTGTAATTTTTTTTGTTCAACATTTGCAGGACTTGATAGAGGAAATACTTTGTTTCCTTTAATTGACAAATACATTAAAAGTATTTTGTTTTTGCTGTTAAAATGAACAGACCTAATCAACTTGGTGGGAAATGAGAGTAAGCAACATTATATATGATTTAAGAGTAACAGGTTTCTCAAAGGGAGCTTGGGAACGTACTCTGATTTGTAGTAGCACAGCTTCAGATCCATTCTGAGGTGAAAAGGTCTGTTCAAGCTGAGCCTCGACTTTTATGATGTTCTTATTTTATCATAATTTCTCCTCTGGACAGCATTGACGGGGAGTACGTGCCTATGGAAGGAGACGAGGTCACATACAAGGTGTGTCCGATCCCACCCAAGAACCAGAAAGTCCAGGCTGTGGACGTGATCATCACCCACCTGAACCCAGGCACCAAGCACGAGACCTGGTCGGGTCAGATCATCAGTTCCTAGACGAGCGCTTCGGGCGTCACGGCGAGAACGGAACGGAGGATTAGGGTTTTTTAATTTGAGGTTTTTATGTTTTTGTGGTGTGGCAGATAGGATCAGGCACGGGGCAATCTGAGCTTTGTGAGAGGTACAAGCGGGGCCACGGATGTTTTGGTACGGAGGGCGAAGTGCGCCGTTAGGCTTGATATTAAGCATTGAATGTATCTGAATGTTTTTCTAGTGAAGGTTTATGGGCTCGTCTTTAGGATTCAAGTGTTTTACGTCAGAGCCTCGAGTTCGGAAAGTAACACCGCAAACATTAGTCATTTCACCTGGATGGGATGTGTGTTAGTTGGTTTTGAGGATGTGATGTCTCGGTTTATTTGGGATGTGTGAAAGAGGCCAAAATGAGCTTAGATCAAACAGGAAACGGTTTTGGCTCATTGACTGCAGTGGGAACCATGTGACTTACAAATTTAAGGGACCAGCTTGCTAGAGCTATTTTCTTTACTTTCATGCTGGAAACTGGCACAAACGGTGCTGCCAAATCTAAAAAAAAAAAAATTAAACACAGAGTATATTTACCCTTCTGTTTTTTATGTTTACATACTGCATGTTTAGGGAGAAGAAACTAGTTAAGCTTTTTTTTTTTTCTTCTAACATTACAAGAACATATTCATAAGTCAAAACCTTATTAACCCTCTCAGGCTCAAATTAAGTTGTGGTTGCAGGAAAAATCTGATATTTGGAGAAAATGATCATATGGGGTAGTAATATACAATTCAGACTTTTTTTGCGAGAGACATTTCAACAGTATTTAGCTGTTGCAAATCTGCAACCTCTGCCTGGAGAGGGTTAATGTTGTTCTTAATGCCGGCAAACCACCAACTGAGTGGACTCACACAAGCAGTTTGGTTTGACAGACGTCCTGTTTGTTCTAAAGACGTTTTGGCCTCAGCAGCTCGACAGGTTAGGAAAACTTCTTTCTTGTAGCACTTTCTGTTAGTATATAAGGGTGGAAGTCCAGCTTTATTGTAGCCAGCTCCTATGACGGTCATACGTTTTCTGTGGTAGAGATGGTATAATGTTGTTAGCCTGCCACTGGAAAACAAGGCCAGAGGGTTTAGGTTTGAGGGAGGAACATGGCGACGGTAACAGGTAGGAGATGAAGCGAGGCAGATATTTAGGGAATGTAAGGAAGGAATATAAAGATTCAAGTCAGCACATTGCAAACCATTGTTCACAACCTGAAAGTGAACTCAAAAGAAATAGGTTGAGGTTTTGAAGAAACATACGGTTTTGCTGGATGAAGTTATCTTAGCTGCTAGGTAGCATAGTAGCAGCTATAGGGGTGTCAAACTCCAGTCCTCGAGGGCCACTGTCCTGCAGTTTTAAGATGTGCCACAGGTACAAAACACTGGAATGAAATGGCTTAATTACCTCCTTCTTGTGCAGATCAGTTCTCCAGAGCCTTAATGACCTAATTATTCTATTCAGGTGGTGCAGCAGAGGCTCATCTAAAAATTGCAGGGCAGTGGCCCCCCAGGACTGGAGTTTGACACCTGTGGCTTAAACTAAGCTGCCTATGGCTAGTTTAAGCTAACTGTGTCTAGTTTAAGCTGCCCATGGCTAGTTAGCTTAGTTTAACATTTAAAACAGCTAAGCTAAGTTTAGCGGCTGAAGTCAGAGTATTTTACGCACAACAGCAAAACGTTGCTTATTGTGAACATCAGACACATCAACACATAGAACTCAGTATCATTTTGAACCAGAAACTGACCATAGCATTGAATCTTTTATTGCTAGAAGATATTACTAAGCTAAGCTAACTGCAGCCAGCGATTTTCACAGCAAATTGGAAAAGAGGTCTTTTTTGATCATCTACCACATATAAATACTGTATTTTTAGATATCATTTGGAATCTCAAACTGAGCATAGTGTTTGATATTTAATTGACAAAGCAAACAACGTAGTTTTGCTAAGCTAATTAGCTGCTTTATGTAGCCTATATTAAACGTAAAAGCAGCTATTTTTGTTTAGTTCTTGCCAAGTCAGCAAATAAGCATATTTCACAAATTGCTGAACTAGTTCTGACACATTGTTGCTGAAGGAAAACAGCTGTTCTGGTTTAATAATAAAAAAATGTCTTGATTTCCTGACATTGTTACAGCATTAGGAGCATCTTGCATTTTCTAATTGTTACAATGAAAAATAGACACGGTTTTAATTTTTACCTTAAAGTAATAAGCACCAGATTTTTTTCTTGTTTGTTTTTTTTTTTTTAAGTTTCTTATGTCACATAAAGACTGAAACAGACAATAAAGACACAGGTAAAGCTTCCAGATGTAAGAAAAAAAACATTTATTTATGTACTTATTTATTTTAATTTGTAACTATGGAAAAAATAGGTTTAGCAATTAAACACTGTATTTCTATGTATTTGTGTAATTTTACGCTGTTTAAACGCTGCACATCTCACTCTGATGATCCTTCTCTGCTAAAATCTTCCTATTGTCATGTTATCTTAAAAAAGGAAAAAAAACCTCAACACAATTTTCTCATTTCTACTTGATCTTTGTCTAACTTTTAATAACTGAACGATGTCCAAGATGCCATGCAGACTTTCGCCAAGTTCTTTACGAGTCGTATGTTTAGTTGAGAATGTGCTAATTCAGTTTCATCATGCAGTAACCCAGGCGACGCCTGTAGAGGGATTTCTCACTTTTAGAGTGATCTAGTATCACAGTAGCACTCTTTATCTGTTGGATGTCTGTACTCTGGAGAGAAACAAGTTTGATTGTGTTTTTGGAGCACTTTTATTTGTTTTATTTTTTTGTCAGATCACTGTGATATTTGTGGTTTCTCGTTTAAACGTTAAATAAAGCTTACAGCTGCATACACAGAAGTGTGTTTGAGCAATATTTCCAGGGACTCTCTCAGCGTCAAGACACTCAAGCAAATAAGTTTTATCCTTATAGTGTCGCTTCACAACAAACATGATCTCAAGGCGCCTTACAGGGCAAACAGGTCTGTTTCATACCGAGTTGTCCATCCTGTTCCTTTACTGTCCACTAGAGGGCCTCGTTGTACAAATAATTTTGCATGCAAAACATGCAAAATCACTTTTTGCATGCAAAATCACTTTTTGCATGTTTCTGTACGACCATATGGGTATCTCCTGCTTCTAGAGACAGTCCAAGAGCAACAACAGCAAAAAAATAATAATAATAATTTTCAGAATAAGTAGATGTTCTGCTAGTGTCCGCAAAAGGACCCGTTTCAAAAACCTCTAAACATTTACACAACATGTGGTTGTGTCCAGCAGGTGTCAGTATTGCTCTGGGTTTAAACAGCAGCAGAGGAGTCTGTAGGGTCAGGCGGAAGCTGTGAAAAAGAGCCGTCATCATCAGAGCCTCAGGATGTTGCTGTGAGCTCATCAAATACAAAACCAGACCCCAAAGAGAAAAAGACCTGAAAACCTTGACATGTGGTACGAAAATGATCCAAAGACAGAATCAGGTATATGGAAAATAATGACAAGGACTTAAAAAGTTATCCTAAGTGGAAAAGTTGTACAACGTTTATAGGTGGACTTTGCATAGCTCACCAAGTTGAAGAAAAATACAAACTCTATTACAGTTCAGTAAATTGTGAAGTAATATGAATTATTTTTTATAATAAATAATACTATACTTTAAGCCATTTAAGTATTCTGATGACTAGTATAAGCCCACATTTATTCATACCTCTTTTTACTTGTAATTGTTTTCATTCAGCCAAGATATTTGTTTCTGATGAGTTGGGTATCTCAGAAAAGATCAAACAACTTCAAAGGAGTATTAGAATAATAAAAAATTATGTATTTTTATTCAGATTTTAATACCATTGTGTAGATAATTCAATTTGGTATTGTGGAAACTATATTGTTTTCTCAATGATTAAAAAAAGTTGTTATAAGCATTGCAGTAATTATACAACCGTACATCCATGAAAAGCAAAAGTGGAGCATCCTGCACAACCTTCAAGAATGCATCAAGTTTTTTTTTCTGCTGCTTTAAGTGGAGGATAATTATTCATGGTTTGCGAAGTTATTTAAAAAAAAAAAAAAAGAGAGAAGAAATTGTTTTCAGACCTATTTCCTCGGACACCCCTAAATAAAATGCGGATGGATTCAGAAGTTGCGTAACGATAAGGTCATTTTAATCTGGCCGTTCTGCGAAGGCTGCAGAGGTTTTTGTTAGAGAACATTATTGGTTGATACGCGATCAAATGTCAAGGGAGACAGAATAGCATAACCTTAAAATAACAGAAGCAGACATAATTAATGTTTCATATTTCAATTTATTTATAGCCTATCTGTTGCAGCTGAGCAATTCTGTTTTCTTCTTCTTCTTTGCTTCTTTCTCAAAGACACACCGAAGGGCCCTCAGTCACACAGAGATGATTACCCAGAGTGGAGAGGCAGGAAATGAGCGTGGCCCCATCAAGTCCTCTCCGGGAGCCTATTTATGTTGCCGTAAATCAGAAGACACCAGAAGGAACCGGCTGCAGCTCGCAGCAGACGAGGCGCGCAATGTGTCAGCACATTTAACTTAGAGCACGTTTTTCTTTAAAACAGCATTGATTAGGGAATTAATGTTGCAGCTAATTATGTTGGATATTTATCGGTTTCTTACATTTCAAGCTTATCCGACAAACAGTTTTTAATCAAATAACGTACACAAACACTCAGAAAAGAAAATTCTGTACGCAAATTCTGTTTTACATGTTGAAGATTTTAAGTGGGCGACCCCAAATGGTGGAGTAAAACAAAAAAGAAAAGGGAACCCCGCCCTCCAAATACATATGGTAAATTAAATAAGCTGTACACATTGCCTTTTATCCTAGTCTGAATCATGTGAATGTTCTTCACTGTGAACATGAACATATCTTTTCGTTTTGGGAAACATCTAAAAAAAAAAAAAAGAATCTAAAAATAGGCCGAGGTTGGAGAGGAGAGGAGTCTGAGGATGATGAAATGAAGCTGTGAACTTTTAGCATCCATCTGTGCTCTCTGAAAGAAATGTCGGTGTGATTTCTTTTTTAAATGTTTTTTTTTTTTTTAAATCTCCAGTCATGTGCACTTAGCCTCTGTTCACAGCTAACAAGTGGGCTCTTAGCACAAGACAACAAGCGTAGGCTGCAGGACAAGGCTGTTGTGTTTTTGTTTCTTCCATTAGGGGAACCGACTAGAAAACATTTCTGAGACATTGAATGTACCATCCCACTTTGGAAAGGGAAAAATATTGACTTTTTGATGTCATTTAAACTTTAACTTTATGACTCATGCCAAAAGTCCAGCTTAATATACAAATTATAAAATAACCTAATTAATTTGTCATCTTTTGAAATATTAACATAGGTGTGTTATTGTTTCATTTGAGACGGAAAGGAAATCAATTTTTAGTTGGTCCCTTGTCCTGAAGAAATGACCTGTTAAAGGTCACATGGCACTACTCACTTAAGGAGCCAAACAAGAAACCTTTGGCAGCTAGCCAAACCTTTAGCTGCTAACAGCTAACAGCTAGCTGTTAGCAGCCACAGAAGCTACTGTCTATTTCAGAGCTTCTTAGTGGCACCAGAAGGCCTTTTTTTTACTGAGTGTTTGATAACCTCTTGTTTAAAATCTGAAATGCATAAACTGAACATGAATTATGTAATTCTACTTTGAAAATACAGGTTGAGATTCTTGACACTTTCCCATCATTTACGTCACATGAGCTAAGTGCATCGCTACGTCCCTGCTAAACAAGCTGATATTAATTACAGTAATACTTCCTGTGTCAGGCAGACATTAACACACATCTCAGAGCCCCGCTGAGTATCTCTGATTGAGCGACACTAACACAGGAACCAGACAGGAGTGTGCCATAGCGGTGAACAGGAGCCCCATGGGGTTTAGCGCTGAAGCTAAAGGTCTTTATTTAGACCAGTGTTTCTCAACCTTTTTTGGGCCAGAGCCCCCCTGTTCATTATCCAGGTCCCTTATTGCCCCCCATCAAAAGATTTGTAGGCTTCTTTGCACTGAATATTATTTTATTGTCAATATTACTATCACTATTGTTGATGTTTTGATTTTTAGGGTTGTTTTTGTATTTATCGTCAAAAATAATTTCCCAAAGAACAAAAAAGCCATGTGGATAGAAATTACTTTTACAGGCGTCTATGAAAAATGCAGTGAATGGAGATTCAAGTTAAAATCAGCAGGTCTAACAGCAGCCAATCAGAGAAAAAACGTATTCTGTTCTGTGCCATTTTCTGATGTTAGTTGTTAAATCTTTCACAAAATGACCAGATAAAATATGTACAACAATGCCAGTTACACTTTAAACTATTTGCAAAACACTGTGCAACACTCTGCAACATGAAAACATGGATAGAACTGTAATTATGTCAATCATAACTCTTCTTCTCTTCAGTGTTTCTGTGAGTTTCTTGTGCTGCTGCTCTGTGCTGCCTTCAGGAGAATGGGACATCAGAGTATCATCCATAAAATTTCACCCACATGGCATTTACTGTGAAAACCAGAGCTTTCAGTGGAAAAAACAAAAGTTCCAGATCCTTTTAATGCCATACAAATATGGGATAGAAATATGGATTATATCTTTATGTAGACCTGACTATTGATTTATAGATTCATGGTTTTGGTAGACAAAAATTACAGAGACCAAGGCTGGTTCTTAATTAAATCCTATTGAGTCAAACTGAAAGTGTCATGGAGTCACTGATCAGCCTCATGACATTAACACTGTCATGAAAAATAATACTGAAGATTTAGTTTTCTTTGATTAGTATTATCCTCTCTTGGTTTATTGTTATGTCCTCTTTAGTTTCTTTCCTGTTGCTAGTTTTATTTTATTGTTTGTATTGATGCTCACCACCAGTAAACTTCACTCATCATGTCATTCAGCTGCTCGCCGCCTCATCATCATGTGTTTCAGATCCTGTGTTGAATTGCCACTCATATTGATTCTTCTCTGTTTTTATGCCCTGATTCACATCTAGTTGCTCCATTCAGGTAACATAAAAAAGAAAATAATAAAATATAAACATATAATTTTTTTGGCCTATTTGCATTCTTTTATCATGAACATATTTGGCACAGATGGCAAAAGGTTCGGACATCGATGGTTTAAATCTGCCTGTCAAATGAAGTTTTATTTGGAAATGCTTTAAATTGCTGCTTTGAATCGTTTTTGATAAATAAAAATGCTATAAATAGCAGCTGAAGCTCTTAAGATTTTGAAGCAAATAAAAACTAATGAAGAGTTTTGTGTGGCTCCAATATTTGGGATTCGTTCCTCTAACTCTTTCCTGGAAAACCAACAGCAAATATATTACTTTTGTTTGTTTTTGAGATTTTTCTATTCCGTAGGTTTGGTTAGGTTCAAGTCAGAGGACTTCTAAGCATCATCGCTTCCATTTGAACATTTGTGACCAAACTTTTGGAACGTTCTTCCTGATGTCACACTGGTTGGAGTCAGAACCCAACATTCTATCTGAGCTCAGTTCGTCAGAAATCTCTGATCGAGTGAGACGTAACTATCAGAGTTAAACCTGCTATATCTGGTAGTGAATACATTGACACTGAAACAAAGATGGATAACGAAGCTGAACAAAAGAGCAAAAAGCCAGCCATCAGGAGAACCAAAGGTAATGAGTTTATTCATCAAGACAAGTTTATGTTTCAGTTTATGGAAAGTTACACTGTAAAACATTTGAAGATGGTTTAACTTGAAAATGAAAGTCCGCCTGCTGCCTTGAAAATGCAACTGAAGTCAACAAGAAAATTATATTGGTTTTAATTAAGAAATTAAAGTTCATGCAGTTGATTTAACAACATGAGACAAGTTGTTTAAACTTTTTTTAAAGTTCATTAATCTTGAACTAAGTTTTAACTTAATGCTGCAATTTAAACCAAATAATTATTTCACAATATGCAAGAAAAAAAAAACTGCCCTCACCTAGTTAAAGAGTTCACATTTCTCTATTATTTTCCTTCACAAGTTAAAATAACTGTTTTACTTCAAAAGAATTGAAATTCTTGTTTCAAATTGCATGACCAACATTTCTGAACTGATAAACATCACAATGAATTTCACTCAAAAACATTCAGTGGGAACAAGACAATTAAAATAAACATTTTCCTTCCATCTCACTCACGGTGCAAAACATGCCGCTAAGCATTCTGGGAAATAGTTCCCACTCCTGTTTTGTTTTCTTTCAGGTTTGTTGAAGTGCTAACCTAAAAACTCTAGTTTATTCTTAGAGGTTTGATAAAATTCATGAAAAATTAACACAACTTACTCTCCTGTAAGTTTATCTTTCACAAACTCACATTCAAAATCAAAATCAAAAACTCGCTAAATTTATTTGACTTAAAGAGTAGAAGATAGCAGACAAAACTAAATGTGGCTCAAATGTTTTAGAGTCTTATAAACCTCTTAATATTTAGTTGAAAGTTTTTATCGCTTTCTTCAATTAAAATGTGTCAATCTCTGTTGGCTTCTCAGAGAAACATGAATTTGGATGAAAATGAGTTAAATGTTCAACAGTTTATGTAATAAAGTCCCTGATCAGATATCAGTATGTGAGGTGATTCAGAAACACTAAACATACAATAAACAATCATTAATCTTAGATAATATTTCTCACTATAGAGAGAAGCAGCAGCATGAAGTTACAGGGTACAGAGTCTGCTGAGGATTGTGAGAGCCACAGAAAAAGGATCAGGGACTCTCAGATCGCCGGAACATCAAGAAGCTGCCAGAACCAGATCAGAACCAGGACGATACTGACGAGAAAGATGACAGAAGGAAAGGATGAAGGTTCAACACCGGCCAACTGTAAGAAGGAAGAACTCCAGGACCAGGATCCAACCAGAGAGTCTTCCTCCTCAGTGGACGTCCTCATAGGTTGGCTACTTTGGTGAAAATAATGTTAATTTGCTTATGTTGACAGACCAAAACATGTAAAAGATAATCACTATTTATTCCCAACATCTCTTACTTTAGAGATCAGCAGCAGCAACATGATGCCACAGTGTGCCGAGTCACCAAAAAGAAAGAAAAGGGTTAAGAAAGAGACCCGCAGGAAATGGACCAGAGTTTGTAAGATCTTTGGTCCATCCAAAGGCCACAAGGACCAGAGGATTGTGAGGCGATTAAAGAGGAAAATAACAGAAGAAGGAGAGGGATCCTCAACACCTGCTAAGAGGAAGAAGAAGGGACTCCAGCAGCAGGTCATAACCAAAGAGCCCCCATCTACAGTGGACATCAGCACAGGTTGGCTACTTTGGTG
>CAEFZY010013310.1:0-17888 GCA_903066815.1 Brachyrhaphis roseni
GAATCATAATAATAATAATAATAATAAACAGTACAGATACAATAGGCCTTCGCAGCGCTTAGCTGCTCGGGCCTAATTATGCCATTATTACCGATATATTACTTGAAAATGGTCTCAAAATAACAATATTGTCGTTTATCGTAATAACTTCTGGGGCAGTTTATCGTGAAGCAGAATTTGTTAATTAGTTCAGATAGTAAAGGATGAATCTGTAGAGAGAGCCATATTACAGACGTAACACACCTGTCTGTGTTTCCAAAATAAAAGCAGCAGATCAGTGGGATTTACAAAGAGCTCGTATGACCGGCAATTAGCCGAAGACCAAAGGCACAAAGTGGTTTTGTTGAGTCCTTGATGTCAAAGCGAACGCCGCCGCAGCGTCACACAAACGGACTCCACACATGCTCAGGCTTGACCTCGCCGGGTTTCATACAGAAATAGACTTTAGGGACTTTGAGGAATCCGTTTCCCTGCAGGACGGATTCACAGTCTCGCTCTGTTCTACGACGGCATGACATGCTGAGGATCATGTGTTGACAGTTTAGTTTGCAAATGTGTAGAGGAAGTTGGAGAGCAGCCTGTGTGAGGCTCTGAGTAAAGCTCTGACATACAGGCCAATCACCAAGAGGTTCATTCTTCAAATTATGTAGAGATTTTCACATTTTCTTGTCAGCATTTTGGCAGAATAAAAGATTTTCCATACTGTTATTAGTAACTTATAGTATCTTTTTTTGATCAAAAGGAATATAAATGTATTATTCTTTTAACGGACACACATGCCGATATATCGGTATTAACATCGATACCGGCCAATGTTATGTTTTTAAGATATTGGTATTGCTCTATTTTATGGCAGCTGTTTTTTATCTCCAAGTTCTCGAGGTTTTGATGCATCAAAAATGTTGTTAATTTCTAATAATAGAATAAGTAATGATAAACAGTGTTTTGATATAATTCACCAGTGTTGGTCTTTGTGTTTGGGACATTTGGGAAATGAATACCTGATGATTAACACACACATGTTAAACAGCAGAGCCTCCTGCTTGATATCTGAAACCTCCTTTATCTCCTGCTGCACACCGAATCCCTGCCTGACATCACATCAGGGAACGATGGAAAGAATCTGTCAACAGAGTCCCACGAAGACAAACCCCCCAGAGAGCATTCATTAGCCCATCTTTGCTCGTCCCACAGAAAAATAATCACTGTAGCAGCAGAACCAGAGACATCATGTAATGGAAAAGGCCTTGTGTCAGTGTTTGTGTGTGACCTCTTCCTGTAGTGCTGAGTCAATATTTCAGAGGAAGTGGGACCCCAGGAGACGCTCCACCACTTAGTGTAGTCACTTGAGAGTCTATCGACTCCTTCAGAGCACACACAAATTAACAGACAAACAAACTTTGTGGAGAAACTTTATCTAAACACAGACTGATCATTCAGTCACCTCTGACCTGCGTGAGAAGATTCTGTCTGACGCAATATTCATTTACCACAAAACATGATTAAAACGAACAGTACACAACTGACACCAGAACAGAAACACACACAGCTGTCCTGAATCTGAACCGTCACACAACAGCAGAGGGTTTACCTTAAACAACCACCTCTGCACAAGATGCTCAGGAAGATTGTCTTTTAAAAATCCATTCGCTGCAGAAGAATTTGAAACAAAATGAAAATCTTAGACGAAAAATAGCAAAAATAGTGTTTTGCGGTCAAATTGTCATCAGTTTGTAAACAAATCATATTTCCTGATATAAAACACATTTCTGCTGGTCTGTCACAATAACAAGTGTTGCTGGGCGATTAATTGTCCCAGAAGTTATTGCGATAAATGATAATATTGTTTTGAGACCATTTTTAAGTAACATAATGGTAATGGCATAATAATTTACGAAGACATTCAATCTTAAAGACATTTTAAATATCCAAACATCAAAACAAAATAAAGAACAAAACAACAAATAAAATTAATTATAAAGTCTCCATAAACAAAACTGTCCTGCAAAAACGTGTCTAGTTGAGACCAAAGCACCTGGAAGATTTTTATCATCCAATGTTTGGCAGAAACAGAAAAACAATAAACTGTATCACTAGCATTAGACACATGTAAGTTTTGTTTTCTGTTTTGAGTTTTGCATAAAGATGTGGCAAGAAATCATCTGGTGACCAAAGTAGGATGATTTTTAGTTTTATCTGTGTGACCTGTGACCTCCCAGTCTGAAACTGAAAAATCTGATAATTTTCCCAATCAGTGAATGCACCAGAGTCCTAACAGGTTGCTCAACAGCAGCAGGATGGAATATTTTAGTAGCGACAAAAGACGTTAGCAATTTTCAGCAGTACTAGTGAAATGTTTAAGAGGTTTTTCGTTTCCGCCATTGCTAATGCAAATTTTCTGCAAAAATGGTCAAAAAACATTGACTTTAAGTGACACCAACTCCCACCAGCAGGTGGCAGAATATCTTGCTCCTACTACACGGCTTCCTCCACCTTACTGGATATCAAGCTATTGTCCATGATCAATAATCTAGCTATAAATTATTTTAATTGTCACAATTTTTTTGTTTTAAAATTAGTGTAACCTTGTAGAGCAATCATTTTCTCTCACACACGGTGTGACGTCGCCTCTTCTCCAAGCATAAATAATGAATAAATATCTTAAACACGATTCTTAGTTTCTAAGTGAAGCTTGAATCTTCTCAAATGGGCCAAAGTTTTACAAAAACTTCACACAAAACTCTACATCTGTGCATTTCTATAAATATAAATTTGTCCAGTAGGGCGGCGCCATACATAGAACTGACGTAATTGTGAAACTTTAACTCAACGTTGAAGTCGGTTAGCCTGTATTTTGTAACTTTTTCATCTTATTCTTGCAATATTGCAACCATTTCAATGTTGTGCAGCTCTGCTGTCTAACCTTCAGTCTAATTATTCTGACTGATTTGAGTCCTGTTACATATCTTGTATTTGCAGGTTATAAAAGCCCTTCAGAAAGCATCACATGGACTGAACTCTAACTCTTCTTTTAGGGAAAATATAAAGGAAAAGGGAGTGAATGTAATCTGCACCTTCTAGAGAAAAAAGAAAGAAATGAAAAACAAAGATTGCAGAATAGCAGCTCCAACTAAAAACAGGAAGTGAGAACCAAACTGACCTTTATCAGAAACGTTAAACTCAGCTTCCCTTTTCTTTCTGCAGCATTTTCATTATATTACAAGCAAATGAACAATAAAACCCATTCACTGACACACTGCAAGTCAGTGAATAGTTTTCTGTGTGAGGCAGCATCGTGTTTCCTCCAGGAACTGTCAGCCACTCGTCTGCACACACACAGACAAATTCCCGGCAGGTGATTTGACCTTGCAGTTAGGTTTCTCTGCCCTCTGGCTTTTCCATCACCAGCCAGTAAGCCGGCCTGTTTGTTGACACAAAACATCCACAACAAAGCTGCGAGGGGGAGAGCGATGAGTCTTTACAGGAGAGGAATGCCTCTCCTGCTGCCCACGGAGCAAAAAAACACAAGCGGTCGGCTGCGTATCAGCAGCAGTGACCGGCGGTTTCAAAACAAGCCTGCTGTGAGGGGAAGAAACAAAACCATGCAGCTGCAAAAATGCTCCTGTTGCGCTCACACACACAAACAGTTGCGTAATCACCGAGCTGAGATATGAGGGCCCGCTGTGTGGGACAGGTCAAGCTCTTTGAACCTGTTTTTCCAGTTAGAACTGGAGCTCCGTGAACCCAGGTCTGCTGTGATCCTGAGGCGAGGCGCCGCAGATGAATTAGATCACAAACCGCCTCACTGTTTTTCACGCCAACATCCTCAGCAGCTCCTGCTGCAGAGGCGGCTAAATGCTAAAGGTTCAGGCTGAGTTCTGCTTCTCCGCAGCGCAGGATAAAACTCAGAATCAAAGCAAATGTGTTGGCGCTGGAAAATTGTTTGAGGTGGAAAACAAGGAAAAATATCTGTTCAAGTGTGGGGGTCAAAAGGTCAGCTGCTGCCCAAAATGAAAGACTTTTATGCAAACTGATAGTTTCTGTGGAACTTAAAGAACAGATTGGAACAAAAATCAATAAAAAACACATCCTTGTACTCTGCTAAATAAGTAACAGTGACATAAATATTAACATTGTTATCGGTAGTAGTTATATAAATAATAGTGTACAGTAGTGTCTTGTTGATCAAATAATCTCTGTCAGGGATAAATTACAGCCTGAACAATCTGACCTGAAAGGACACTGACTGTACGCAGCTTTAATTAGCTTTATGATATCTAAAGTTCAGAACACTTTGTGCCTTGATAAGGCTCTTATTGTGAAGGTTTGCTGTACTGCAGCTATAAATAGAGGCATACATCATCATATTATTTTGGTGGCTCTGCTGAGTGTCATCAGACTGTTTAAATGACGCTAGCAGTCAAATAAATCAGTTAGACAGATAAACCTGACTATCCTGCTAAATGTTGGCTAGCTCACTATTAGCCGCTAGGAAGACCTTAGCAGGTAGTTTCCATCTGCACTGATTTAAGATATAACATCTCCAGAAAGCATCTGTAAAGTCCAAAGAGCAGCTACATGTACCACTTCAAGGTCTTAGCTGGTTTAAAAGCTGCAGTATGCAACTTTTTTTAAACATATTTGTTGAAATATCAAGATCCATATCAGGCGATGTTTGCCTATTTTTATCATATACCATCGGTCCGATAAATAAAAATGGGACGACGTTAACAACTGATGTTTGTTTCCAACTTGCTGCTGTTTGTGTTTAGCTCTCACCCGTTCAGATCTACTCATTTTAGATCTCACTACCATCTACATAAGGTGTAACCTTAAGGAGTAAGCAAAAGTATCCAGCAGAGTGTTTTTGTGACAGATTTCTGCTGAGTTGCTCTTTCCTCAGGCTGACAAACATTATTGCAGCACGTGGTCTAGATTTGGTAACCTAAATGAAGATGGTGCAGAAAGACTCACCATGTTAAAGTGTTGAGTAAGGTGAATGTGAGGGAATAAAAGCACAAGACGTCCTATAAGAAAACTAAGAAGCATAAAGCCTCAACAGCAAGACTCCAATTGCTTCAGAAAAGGTCTAAAATTAATGACATTTACAGTTAGGGTAAGGCAGCAACGGCTCAGAATATCATTTAAAAATATTAAAGTACAAATACTGTAATAAGAATATGAATGTGAGTGATTGTTTTTATTTGGTTTAAAGTGTAACTAACACCCCTGTGAAAGATTGGCCCCGCCCCCAGAACATTTTTTTAAAATTCCAAAGTGGGCGGAGTCAAGAGACTCAACTTCTTTTTTCAAATATGCGACACTATTTTCAAATTTTCCTCAAAAATGTCACAATTTGGACAGAAACAGAAAAACTTTAACAACTAACTTGCACTGCTTATCTGCCAAAACGTTGATTTTGCGGTTTAGTTACTTTTTAAATTCTTTCGGGTTTTAAACCTTTTACATAACTAAAGAAAAAATACCTGCACATTACGAAAAATATGATAATAGAAAATGTTTAACAGTCTGAAAGTAGAAACATAACAGCAAAAATATTTAATAAACATTAATAATAATTATTTGAGGCTCCATTAATTGTGCTTGATGATTAAATGCAGTAAAATCTCGCCATCTTTGAGCTTACGTTACTAAATGAAGCCATTAAGTCTGTTGCAGTAAGCAATAAAGAAATTAATTGGATGATAAATTAAAACAACCTCAATCATTTACATTTGCATGATTTATATTTTCTCTTTTTCTACCAAAAACTGGATGATAAAGTCTTCAGTCTAGTTTTGGTCTCAACTAACTTTTTTAAGGATAATTTTGTTTACATAGTCTTCATAATTCATTTTATTTGTTATTTCTGATGCTTTTGTTTACTTTAGATATTTAAAATATCTTCCGGTCCCAAAAATGCATCTTTGAGAATGCATTTTTGTATTATTTAGGCGTTACCATTACATTACTTGAAATTGCTCTCAAAATAACATTATTGTTTATCACAATAACTTCTGGGACAATTTATTGTCCAGCAAAATTTGCCATCATGACAGGCCAACCAGCTCTCTGTTTGGTTGTCAAAGTGAGACTCACAGCAACGGTAACAACAAAGGTTTTATTTTCCGCGCCTTAAAGTTCAGATGCTGAAGAGAGAAACACCATCTAACAAAAGTAAGAGTAAATTAATGAGGGTGTCTCTGCAGAATCCCGGAATGTCGACAGACCCGTAGAAATATACCTGCCTGCAGCAACATGGCAGATGCTCTGCAACTCTTACATGCAGCCATGGTCCAGCTCACCTGCATCAGACGCATGAGTTTCTCCCTCAGCATGCTATTAGATTCTCTAGAGTCAAAGTCATAGTGTTACGGGAATAAAGTCGTACAGCAAAAAAATACTGAATAAACTTTTGTAAAATTGCATCTTCTGTTGAGTATTAATTATCCAATTGATGTGTACAAGATCCAAACATAAAAATTAACCAAAGTATAAAATAATTAAAACTACTACCACTAAACTGAAACTAAACTATATTTAACAAAAAGTCACAACGAAATTAAACTAAAATGTAATGAGGACCTCAAAACTATTGTAACCCTGGTGATACGTCTTTATTCTATTAATATCACGAGTTTATTCTAGTAATTAAAAAAAAAATCTGTTTGTCTGATCCTAAACTCTGTAGGTGTGTCAGTGTAGCTGTGTAAGTCTGCACTTGTTACAAAACACAAAAGGTCATGAGGTTAGCATGCCAGAACATGTGACTGAGATCAGATCTTTAGGCGTCTTAAATAAATATGTCACTGTGAAGCAATGGGAGAAAAAAACAAACATGTAAAAATATGAAGTAACTTTATGAATAACTCAAGTCTGCATGAACCAAAGTGACTCAAATGAAAAGAGAGTGCTCTTTGTATCTGTGTGACACCAACATGCAAGGAAAATTTGACATTAAAATGTTTGCAGAGGGAAATAAAGGCTGACAGTCAACCAGGGTCTTAATGCTATTAATTCGTACAGTTTTTCCTCAAAACTTGCTCTTTTCATACTATTCAAGTTGAGTCGTATGTTTGAACAATTATTTATTTTTTGCTTTCATACAGTTGTTATGATGCATAATTGTGGCAACAATGTGTTGATTTTACAAATGGGAGCAGCTGATTAGCATCTCAAAAGCTCAAGTAATATCTGAACTATGACCTCAAATCCAACAGGAGTTGAAAAAGGATGCAGAGCAGGAGAGAAGGAGGAAGTTCAAACCATCTTTTCTTTGGGATAAAGAAGTCAAATGTGTTGAATGTGGATGTAAACAAGGACTAACGATTATAATTATGAAGTTGTAAAAGCAATCTGCATCAGTGAAGCGCATCTCATCACGTCCCACCACTGTAGGTTCTGACTGCAAATCCAAACAGACTTCTCTACAGAAGCTGCAGTCAGCGCTCCAGAATGGATACTTTTGAGTTGCTTTTTCATCTTGTTATAATTTTGTGACCATCCTGTCAGCTCTGAATAACTTCAGAACATATCTATAGGCAACAGCAGCTATGACTACTTTCATAAACTGAGAACTGCTGTGTGATGCATTTAATACAAAATAAAAAGAATTCAGCAAAATATTGGAATTGAGCATCAAGACCTGCTGTGTGAATGCAACTTCAGTCTATAGCAACACAATGAAAACTCACTGACTGACCTCAGGATCCTGGATGCTTGAAACTGAATTTGAAACTGGCAGCATGACCTACTTTCTGATTAATTGGAACGTCACAGCAAAAGTAACGTAAACCAACTTGTGCGACCATTTTTTCCAGTTTCTTCTTCTTTTTAAATAAAACTCTATTCTATTAAAGCAAAAGGTACTATCAGAGTTTGTGTTTATTTTACCACTAATTAACCCTGCATATCTATCAAAGCCTCGTCAGTGTCAGGATGGTTTAAATAACTACTGCAGGCTGAATGTGCCAATGAGAACTTACACCAGTGTTCTCATAATTTTTAAGAAAATTATCACTCCAGAAATATGTTGATATCAAACCACATGACTCTCACGGTGAGTGAACAGAACAGTCAGCTGGCTTGGGTTCCCAAACCAGGATAAAATGCCTTGACAACCACAAACAAAACGGAGGCTGAGTCATTTCCTCAAAGGCTTGAAAGCGTTCCGAGTAAAAAGTGCTTAGTCTCATACTGAATCTGCTTATCCACTCAAAAGTCAACCTGTCCAATCAATGGAGCATAAATAAAACTGAAACTAAACTACTTCACAGGGTTTCCCCTAGAAAACATCCTAAGTCCAGTGCTGGGTTGGCAAGGCGTATGTATGAAAAAACAAGAACAACTACTATAACAAATACAAAACTAAACTAATAACTAATAATAAAAAAATAGCAAAAACTAATTAAAACTATCAACCGTTTATCCAAAGAGACTCTTTAACATGAAACACTGTTAATGATGTGCATAAAAAAACCTATAATAAATAAACAAACACTTAGCCTGGTGGGGGGACAAGTAAAACCTGGTGGCCCGCCAGGCTTATATTACACTGGGGGAACTCTGCTTTGAGATGTAAAAGTTATAGTAAACCACTCATACTCATTTAACCCAAATAACGTTTAATTTACCTAGAGAAAAAATAATGTTGCTTTATCAAATAGAGGCTTTGATGTAGGAGTAGTATAACTCAGAACCTGAGGCACGTCATGTGACTGTTGACAGAGTTCCTCGTGCCGCCAGGATCTTCATGCTTCACTTGTCGTTGTGTACCTTTTGAATTTACGCCTCATGTCTCATATCCATAAACCCTCAAATGTTACAAAGGTAAAACAATCAGCTTAAACAAATAATACTTATAATTTATAGGTTTACTTTTAGAATTTCCAGTGAGTGTAAATCTCATAAGCATGAGCTCACTCCTCCATCCTTCGAAAAGGTAAACGGGAAACAAAACGCAGAGAAATCACAGCTGCGCATTGTACATTTAACGAAGGTAAAACAGTAAATCTGACATAACTGGAGCGCTGGACCATAAGGATGTGTGCACACACTGACGCCGCTGGATGCCTTCACCGTGGAAACCGATACCAAGCAGCAGGTGAGAGGAACTCGAGATGCAAGCGGGGAGTCGGGTCAGAGAAGGAGGTGAGTTCCTCTGTATAACCACATCTATCCACTGACCGCAGTGCGTCAGGTGAGAACAACATTCAGCAGCATCTCTGGCTTAAAGTTCTCAGTGATGTTCAAATCACGGTGGAGATTTTTTAATTTAGTGGTTGATGTTCTGCTGAGATGATTTCAAAATAAAACAGCTTCTGTTGCTCAAAACTAAAACTGATCAGTTAACAAGAAATCTGTTAGCAGATAAGAAAACGTTTGTTGCATGTTGACTTGCAGGAAACTGATAAGATCTGATCTTACATGAACCACAGCGAACCATCACACCAAGCAGTGACTTTAACCGTCCTTCATGAAGCCTCCCTTTGCTGCCAAGTCTTCAGCCTTCGAGTCAAAACGAGCATGAACGTTTAACACTTTCTCAAATCTGGAGATCTAAAAGTAGGATTCTGAAGCAAATTCCATAAATATGGACTGTTTATCATAAATATAGATGATTGTAGGGGTGGTTATCGAAATTAAGTTATAGCAAAGTTTTAAATAGTTGTATGCAGCACAGATTACTGTGTTGCCTCTCCTCAATATGCTGCTGTGCAGCACAAGGCTCTGTCTGAGGACCTGTTCTCTTGTTCACCATATTTAACATTTCCATGCATTTTTAGTCTCCTTTTATGACATATTAACATCAAAATTAAGCTTCAATTAAATTTACCAACAGCAAATGGTCGTGTCGAATACTGCTAAAAGCATTGAAGATCATATAATAAAAATATGATTCTTCTTGTAAAAGAAGTGAGGCACTGGAAATTAACACAAAGCCACTGCATATTAATATTATAGCAACTTATCCTCTGCAGACAGATTTATGGGTGTTTATATAGAGAGACTGCAGCTTGTTACCAAAGCCTCCCACCTTCCTGGCCGAGTCCTCAAAGATGAGCAGCAGAGCCTTTTCTTTTGCCAAATGTCACGAAGCACCATGCGTTGCTACAACAGCTCTAAACCTGATTTATGTCTGTTAATTAGGGACCTGAGACAAATAGAAACAACAGCGCATGAGAAGCAGACACAGATGCTTTGGTAAATGCTTACAGCCGCTTCCTTTATAACCACGTCTTGAATTAAGTCAAGCTTTTTGTGCCAACACACAAACATGACACCAAAGCCTCCTGGGGAGATTTTATGTCACACTGAGACCAAATTATGATCCTGCTGCAGATTGGATGCATAAAAAACAAAATCTTAACTCCTGTAACCTGTGAAACCCATCAAGCAGAATAATATGTCTTCACACAGATTTTGGTGAAAACAGCAACATTTTTTCTTGGATAATGACTGTTCATACTTCAGACAGACCTTCTGTTTGGTAATCCTCCCAGCTCAATTACTAAACACCTCAATACAGCAAACTAGCATTTCCTTCATGTTTCAGAGGCGGTCTCTAAACTGAGGGCTTCATGTTTGTACCCACCAGTTACCATTTCTTTAGGTTGGCTCGTTACAGACTCGGTTCATCACTTATTCCTAAAATCAACCATAAACTGCTGCTGCTGGACTGAACACAATGTATTGCTAATGAAGTTGCTGTCTGATCTACATGCAGAGAGTACAAGTACAGTACTGTTCAAAAGTCTTGAGTCAGCACTTCTAACTTATCTTTCACAACCAATAAACCAGTTACTGATCAATATGTTTGGGGGTTTTCAGGGTCTTGCTACATTTTTCTTGGTTCAGTGTTTTACCATGTTTGAGGAATATTTTTATTAGTTTTTTTTTTGCTACATTATTATCCCTCATTCAAGCAAAAAAGGCTCCTGATCTAAAAGAATGGAGCACCTAAGTGTAGGGTTGAAATTCTGATGCTTTATTTTCTATTAATTAATTACAGTACATAGATGTTGATGCATTAAACATTTTAACGCAATTAATTGCATTTTTTACTTTTTCTTCTTTTTATATATAAAAGTAGAAAAAGAGAAAAAAGCGCTACATAGTAATTATCAATTAATCTCTTGATTATTCTTTCAATTAATCAAATTTTAAAAAATGAGCACATTCTGCAGAATCTCATTTAAGCCTTTTTTAAACAATATTAGAAATATAATAAAAGATGCAAATAAGAAAATAATTAAATTCCTTTTTTGAATAACATAAAAATGTTATTGTCCAAAATGTAAAAATGTAGTATTCCTTTAGTGAACATCGGATTATTTGTAGCAGCTAAAAAAAATATTTCTCACACGGGAAAATCTCAGCATATCTGCTTGACTGAACATCAGTACAGTGTAGGGCTGAGCTGGTGATTATTTTTTGGATTAACTGATTAATAACTGCATAACAAAAGGTGAGCTATGAGTATTTATTAGCTGCAGATGCATCCTTTGCTACAAATTATCAAGCGTTCACAAAAGAAAAGCAGTTATTGCATTTTAGTCCGTAAGATTCAGATTTTCTTATTGAAAATGCTTTTTTTTATATGTATTTCTAATATTGTATAAAAAGTGGAAAAACCTGCAGCACTAGATATAATTGGTGTTAGTTGCATCAGCTGTCAGTAAATAATGAGATAGTTTTGTGTTCTTCACGTTAGTTTGAGGAAAAGGTTCTACAAAAATGTCAGTTTTTTATTTTAAATTGGAATTGAATCATTTGTTTATTTGGATTTTTATGTATTTCTGATATTGTATAAAAAAGGTTTAAAAGTTGAATGAAAAACCTGCATATTAATCGAATTAATGGACTATTGCAGTCATAGATATAATTAGTGTTAATCACTTCACCTGTCAGTAAATAATGAGTTAGTTTCTTGTTCTCCATCTTAATGTGGGGAAACTCTTCAAAACAACAACATAAGATTCCCACAAACCTTTCTTAAACTCCTCCAACATGGCGTCCAGCTTGGTGTCATGGAAGACGAAGTGGACCGAGTGGTTGTAGAACTTGGTGATGGTCTTCAGGGTGGTGCAGTCGTCCGGGTCCACGAAGGCCAGGTCTTTGACGAAGAGGATGTCCACGATGTTGGACTGCTCGTGCTCGTAGACTGGTATTCGTGTGTATCCGCTCTCCATGATCTCCGACATGGTGTTGAAGTCCAGCACCGCGTCGCTGCTGATCATGAAGCAGTTGCCCAGAGGCGTCATGATGTCCTCCACCGTTTTGGTCCGGAGCTCCAGCGCGCCTTGGATCATGTTGAGCTCCTCTTTCACCAGGTCGTTGTAGGGTTCGGTTACTTTCAGCATTTCCACCAGCTTCTCCCGGTTATACACAGTTCCGATCTCCTGGCCCAAAACGCAGTCCAGGATCTTGCTGATGGGCCAAGACAAGGGGAAGGTGAGCAGCATGAAGAGCTTGGTGAGCAGGATGGTGTTGGCACCCACTGCCAGGCCGTGTCTGGAGCACAGCGCCTGGGGCACGATCTCTCCAAAGATCACGATGCCGACGGTGGAGGCGACCACAGCTCCCAGTCCGGACTTGGTGAGGTCGTCCAGGAGGATAGTGAGGGTAGTGTTCACCAGGACGTTCCCGAGCAGCAACGAGCACAGCAGGTAGTTACCTTTCCTGCGGATGGGCTCGATCTTTTTGGCCCACTTCTTCTCCTTGTCCGTGCCGCAGCTCTGCACGATGCGGAGCTCCATGGGGTCCAGCGCCATCAGCCCCAAGTTGAGCCCGCTGAACATCCCGGACAGCACCAACAGGCAGCAGATGAGGATCACCTCCAGCCAAAGGGGCAGCAGGGACGTGCTCTCCTCCTCCACCACCAGAACTCCTAACTCCTTCTCTTCCAGAAGAAACCATTTGCTGTCCTGCGGGTCCAGGATGCACAATCCGAACATTTTCTTATCTTCGTTTTTTCGAAGCTTATTGACGGTGATGTTGACAACCCCGGCGTTGTTACGGTGGTTTACCCGCATGCGCCCCTTCACTAACATACCATTAGAGTGTTCGGGACAAGTCCTGTTCAGAGACTTGTACTCGTTTTCCTCAAGTTCGGCGAACCTGATGAGCTCCGAGCTGTTGGGTAACAAGTGGGTACCGTAGAACCTGAAGAGGTTCAGGCTGCCCTCGGTCACCCGAATCATCCCCTCATTGGTGATCCCGGTCGGCTTGTCGCTCCTCTCCAGCCGCATCCCAAATATCTGAGCGCCGCCCTTGGACTCCTGAGTCGCTGCCTCGGCCTCCCTTCCCGCCAACACGCACAAAAACACGAATAAAGTCAGAGGAAAGCCCAGTCCACTCGAGTCTGTCGCCATGTTTGTTTCACTCTATGCCAACGTCCGACCTGACGTCAACTACTCCTTTCCTAGAGCCAGCCCACTAGTTAGCATAATAACACACAGCCAATCAGCGGACGATACGTCACGCGAAAACTTTGCTCGAGCTTTTATGGTAAGCTGTTTTACCATAAAATCGGCTTACTTTCTCTCCAGTTACAAGAAATATGTTTATAACTAGACATATTAGTTCATTTAGATATTTCTAATTACAATCTGATGTAATTTATTATAAATCACGTCAGATTTATCAATAAGTTCAATGGAGGCTTTATATCAAGATATCTACAATTAACTACTGATGTTTTTAGCAACATGTACAGTGGCTTGCAAAAGTACTAGTATCCCTTGAACTTTTCCATATTTTGTCACATTACAGCTACAAACATAAATATATTTGATTGGAATTTAATGTGAAAGACCCACAGAAAGTTGTGTACATTTGTGAAGTATAAGTTTTTCATTTATAAAATATGTTTTGAATCAAGTATAATTTTCTTTCTACTTCACAGTTGTTCACCACTTTGTGTTGGTCTTTCACATTAAATTCAAATCAAATGTATTTATATTTGTGATTGTAATGTGACAAGATATGGAACAAAATTCAAGTGGTAAGATTACTTTTGCAAGCCACCGTATTTCAGATGTCAACAATTAAATTATGAGTGGTGAAAACATAAATTTAAGATATCTCACTTTTTGTTCTGACTTGTCAAAAATCCAATTAAAGAGAGTTTGAATTACACAAGAATTCAACATATCTTAAATGTATTTTTAGACAGGAGATTTGACAAGTAAAATTGCAGCCATCTTGATATTAAATAAGGACTCGGCAAAACTAAGAGAATTTTGTCTAGTGAAAAGCCTTCTTAAGATAAAATCTGAAAAGATTAAACATCTTGAAAATGTTTTAATATAAACAGCTTTTCTGTTTCAGATATCTTGAATTAATATTCTGACTAATGTAATTTTGACCAGTCATAGTTAAGTTTGAGATACCTTGAATTTTATTTACGGATGTGTGACTCTTCAAACCATGACTGACGTCATTTGAGATATCATCAAAGGAGATCTCAAATGTAAAAGTAGATAAATTGTGTCAACACTCATTTTTAGACATCTGGAATATAATCACAGATATTCAGGCAAAACCGATTTTATGTTAAAACGGCCTGCCGTAAACTCAGTTTAGACTTTTTCAAACTCTGTTTTTGTTCTTAACGTAATTTCGCCTGAGCCGTTTGATTAATTCACCTCTTCATCAATTTATACAAACATTTGGCTGCTTTTCACTTCAATTTTGCAGTAAACTACTTAAACCACAGCATTTCAGATTTTTCCAGTTTAATCCAGCTCAAAAAAAATTCCTTAATCCCAAAGAGAAACTAAATGCTGCTCTAGCTATTAACCGAGGTTTGTTGCAGATTCTGATGTCTGTGGGCAGTAAAGATCTCCTGTAGCAGTCTGTATTACAGCAAATCTGAAGAAGCCTCTGACTGGAGAAACCAAACTCTTAACTTCCATCAAGACTTTTTTTATTCAGGCAAGCCTTCAATGCCTAAAAATGCGGTGGCACTTCTGGTCTTATCTTCCTATTTACTCCATTTTGTTTTATCTATCTTGTTTTAAAGCCACTTTTTATGGTTTAATATGTTGATTTTATCAAGCACTTTGGTCACCATTATTGTTAGTCTGTAATATAAATGATTATATTTTTGATTTTCACTTTGTCTGAGGTTAACTGACTCAACTGACTCCAACAAAATCCAATTCAATCAAACAAATATCAAACAAAAATCATTTTTAATGACCTCCTGTTGGTAGCTATTATTTATTGGAGTCACAAAAACTAATTTATTTAGACTGGGAATAGGAAGCAGAAGCATCTATGAATCATTAGTTTTGTACAAAATGACTCAGGATAGCTACAAATTGGTACAAAAAGTGCCACCATTCTATTTTACATCTGAAAAAAGTTGAAATGGCAGTGAAGATGATTGTTACAAGATTTCATCATTTTGTATTTCAGTATGTTTGATTGTTACGCATTCAACTCTTCTGGGTACAAAATTCAGTTCTGATGGACGCTAGTCATTTTGCCTCTTCGTTTGTTTCTTCAGTTGTTTTGGTCATTTGGTCAAAGCACAAAATGGATCCTTCACTGAAACATACATAAAACTCTGCACTGCTGTGCAAATGTTTTAAGCTTCTCTGTATAATTTGAAGAAGCTGTCAGCTGATTTATTTTGGTTTCACTTAGATTCAAGTAAATTCAATCAAAATGAAACAAAATAATTAAGTTTACTTGTGTCAGCAGATAAGTTTCAGAACAATAATATCACAGCTCTGTGAAATATCTAATAATTTTGAACTTACGTTCTTAAACTATGTAGTTTTTGTTTTAATTTATGAACTGATTTAAGTGTTTAACAGTAATAGGTTGATGTATTTGGATAACACCTTTAAAAATAGTAAGGGTGGTTAATCAGTAAGTTATCAAGACAGTGCTGTCTTTAGGTTTTGGTTCTGATAATTGTCTCATTAACAACAACATTATACAACAATAAAGCTATCAGCAGGTCAATCAGTTGAAGTAATTGCCTTTGGTGCAATTATAGCTCCACCTTGTGGTCAAACCATAGACTGAGGTCTGGTGCTCAAAATTACATGTCAAACATTTGTTTGTTGTGCAAAGACATGGAAAAGTCCAGTTGTCACCTATAAAACACAAGTATAATTTCCTTGCTGGGACATCTGAGCTCATGTCTTTAATACAGTGGCTTTGGGCTACAAGTCAAAATTATTGTAATTCCAGTAAATCTGGTAATTCTAGGATGTTTTAGCTTATTTATTTATTTTGCCTTGAATGCAGCATTACTATTCTATTTCTCAGATATCCCAGTTTTTCACCAGTCTTGAACACATCATCCCATTTGTGAATGCTTGAGGTATGAAAGTATCTAACGTAAAGCAGCTGGTGATTTGAAGTGTTTTACTACTGTTATTTTATTACTTGTGCAGTTTGAAACGTGACGATTTGAGAAACTGTTTACACGTTTTTATGCACATTATTATATTATTGTACACATTTGTAAATTATGTTGTGTACTTACAAATCTTGTGTACGTTGTGGATCTTTTTGAGACTAATTCAGCTCCACACTTTGGGTCAGCAAGGATAGGTTTAGACTTCCGTGCAGTTCTGGTTCTGTCCAGCAGGGGGAGCAATACCAGACTCATCCCTATCGTATTGCAACACATCCTGAGAACCCTGTTTAGTCTGCTTATTTTATAAATGGAAGAAAATGTTAAAAGTGACTCGACAAAACATAAAAAAGGTATTAACATGAGATGGATTTTGAAATGGAAACTGGGTTTTGCAGGTAATCCATGGTGTTTTGTTGTTTGTACGAATAGTTTTGAGAAATGTTCTTACTGTTTTACAAATGATTCCAGAAATACACCAAAGTGACTGAGGAAAACTTCTGAGTTTGACTTTTTAAACTCAGAAATTTCCAAATTTCCTAGTTTATATTCAGATTAATTTGTATTAATAATTTGTTAATGCAGTTTAATGTCTTTAAAAACACATAAATACAAAGTCGTAAAAGTCAACCCGTTACAAACACGACATTTTTATAAGTTCCATCACCAAATTCATCGATACAGACCAAATAAGTTGGTCGATGATTCTCTTATGGTTCAAAAGTGAAATTCAGCCCCAGTTAGGTTGTCATGTTTCATGTTGGCCTACTAGAGGTCCGTACAGCTCCAAACATCTTCAGCAAATCTCTGCGTCACGTGACCTCGCCGTTAGGTTTCCTCCTGAAGCTTTGCGTAAATCTAAAGCCAAACATCGTAGGGAGTGGAGGGAAGGGAGGGAGGAGGAACAGAGGGAGGAGAATGAAGCCAGGGCGAGTGGGAACATTTCAGACCACAACTTTACCCGTCTGGGTTTTTTGTTCTTTCTTTAATTTCTGGTTACTCACAGAAACCCGCAGGGAGACGCGCAGCTTTACGGTAAGGACCAGCCGCTCACCTTTTGTTTTCCCCTGTGCTGATCCGTTCAGAGGTTGAGGTTCGGTTCGGTGAGATGGACTTTTTAGAGTCCAAAGATGTAGAAAGAAAGTATCTGTCTTCTAAAGTGACCGGTGGAATGGAAAGGAAAAGTTTTAGGGGGGTTTTGGGTTCAGAAACTTTGCTTCGCTTTGTTTTCTTTAACTTCTAGTAACGAAACTTAACTCGGCTGTACAACATCTGCTCACTTCTTACTGGGCTGAATGTTGAGACATGCCGAGAAACGCATGCCTGCCGAGAATTGCATCCCCTTCGCGGGAGCGCGCATCGCTCTAAACTCTCGCATATTGATGAGAAAACGGACTGAAATATGACCGAAGAGTAAACTTTTAAAGATATTCGTAACATTATCACGTTTCTTAACCATGTAAGCCCTAAAACGGTGGGTTTTATTTCGCAGATTAATTGAAATAAATAC
>CAEFZY010013311.1:0-20322 GCA_903066815.1 Brachyrhaphis roseni
AAACTGGAGATCTACATAAAAACTGTGGTGTGAAAAGTCAAAGTGTCCAAAATAATGACATTACATTAGAAATACATTGTTTAGTCATGAGATTCACAATAAATCAATGAGATATTTACACAGAAGCTGATGTTTTAATTGCATCATTTTAACTTCACAAAAATAAGACATCATACCTTCATGTTGATAATGAGCTTCTATCTTCACTTTGTTTCCTTCAACAAACTGGCAGGTGAATCTTCTGCTGCTCTGAAGATTCACAGTGAGAAAAGACACACAACCAGTCTGTCCCCAAAACTTGAACCCATCACCTTCACCAGTCAGTTCACTTCCTGTCTCGTTCACCCAGAGGAGACTTTTATAAGGGCCTAACCCTCCGCATCTAAAACAACCCAACCACTCGCTCAGCAGAGAACAATATAAGGTGATCTCTTCATTCTTTGTTGGATCAACACCTGGAGGAGATGAAGAAACTGAAAGAAAATAAAACAACATTTCAGAAATAAATATTTTCTATAAAGAGAAACCATTTTATTTCTATTGTCTTGAATAGTTGATGTTCTGTAGAAACATTGCAGACTAACATCTTGCAGTAACTATGAAGCTCGGCCACTGGCAGTGTAATCACCACTACAACATAAATAACATCATAATGAGAGAACTGAACAGATTTTAGTCTCTAAAATCAGACAGATCCAGTTCAGTCCTGACTGAACTCAGATAAAAACACATCATGATCCAAACAGAGATTTTAGGGTTAAAGACTGAAATCAGCAGGTAGAGAGTTATTAGTTGAAATTACTCACTGATCAGCAGATTTAGGTACACTTTTGTTTCAAAGCTTCCTTCATCTTCAGGCTGACAGGTGTACCATCCAACATCTTTAGCAGTGATGTTGTTGATGATCAGAGAACAGTTTCTATCCAAACTCAGCCTGGCAGAAAGAGATGAACTCTGAACGATTCCTCTCTGAACCTCCTGTCGATGTTTCATGTCTTCATTTCTCTTATAAATCCAGTTAACAGAAGAACATGAGTCGGATGATGAAGGTTTGTTACAGGGTAGAACAGCTTCATCTCCAGCTTTGTGGTATAGCTGGACTGAATGTTGTGTCTTAACTGCTGAAAAAAACACATTCAGAAACATTTTATGGTACTTTAATATAATAATTATCTCTGTGCTTTTCGACCTGTATTCACTTCCAAAGGAGAATCTGTTTAAAGTTAAAAATAAATCATTTTTTAAACTAATATTTTAACAAAGGAAAATATCTGTGGTGAATAATTGAAACCTCAGATTTTTCTCTTCAAAATGTAGAAATAAAAATGTATTTATTTACAGTTTGGCTATTTGGTGTACCGTTTTTCTCCTAGTCATAAAACTATTTTTTACCGCAGGTTTAAAAAAGACCACAAAAAAACCCATAAATTGTATAAGCAAATTTGTATAAATTCTGACTTTATTATTTATTGTTAATGATTCAAATGTAAGAAAAGAAAAAAAAATCTACATCTGAAATATCTTCAGCTATTAATTTTTGCTTTCACCCATGTTCATGTTATTATGAACATAAATCTCACTTAGAACCACTTCATGTAAAACACTGGTTTTAATTCTGCAGAGATAAATTTGTCCTCTTTCTGTCATAAAGTCTGTTTTAGTGATTTAAACTACAGCAGATAATAAAGTGTTTTGAATCTTATTTTTCTGGCTTGTTTCAGGTGGAAAACTACAGAAGAGCATTAGAGCCACTGGAAAAAATAAATACAAAAATAATTCTGACTTTAATCCCTAAATTCTGAGAAAAAAGTCAGAATTATTTTTCTTCAGTGGCCTTAATCTTCTTCCATAGAAAGCTTTAGATTTTATTGCAAAATATTTAAAGCTTTAAAAGAGCCTTAAAATGTAAAATGATATCTTATACACTGATGTAGGTGTAGATATATGCATTGTGTAATCATGTTTGTATAAAATGTATGTGTTTACATGTATGTACATGTGTTTTTGTATGTATATCTATATGAACACAAGATATCTTTTATGACGGTAGGCTGTTAAGTATATGAACAAGGTAGGAAAGTTTTAGCTTCATCCTATTCCTATTGTATTAGTTACTTTTTGTTTCCTATATTTAATGTTGATAATTTACCAAAATAAAGTGAACTGATGACTATTTAACAAACAAAATCACAAAATCCTTGTATTTCCTGCTGTTTTTCTCACTTACTGTGTTAATAAAAGTTATCATACCTTTATGTGGTTTATGGTTTATTTCAACCTTCACTCTGTTTCCTTCAACGAACTGACAGGTGTAGTTTCTGCTGATGTCGCTCTGATCCTTCACAGTTAGAGAGGAAACACAGATTCTTGGTCCTCTTAACTCGAACCAAACACCTTCGGTCACTTCAGTTCCTGTTTCATCCAACCAGCGGAAACTGTTCTCTGGACAAAGACCCAACCCGTCGTATCTCTCCAGGGAACAGTATAACGTTTCTGATGTAGAGGAAGAATATGGTTGAGAATCTGAAAGAAAAAAAAAGTCTCAGATGTTAAAGTAACTTTCTCTAAAGTGAGAATCTTAACAAAAGGTTAAGCGTCTCAGGCTGTAGACAGTAAAATACAAAATAAATAAATAGTAATAAGAACATTTTGATAAAACTTTAGATTATGTCTTCATGTCTCTTGATGATTGAACTGAACTAATATTGCTGATCTCAGCAGGTTTTCATCATCATGACGGAAAAAAACAGAAATCTTTAAAATAAATGATTCAGTAGTTTAAGCAAACATTGATCCACCATAAGAGATAAACTGATTAAATCTAAACATCCTCAGCAGCCGAGCAAAACGTTCACTCTGATGAGTCGACTTCCTGATGTCATCAAAGCTTGGCCCCGCCCCCAGCTCAGACAGGAAGTAGAAGAAACACAACAGAGGTGTTGATAGATAACAGTGTTAAATCATTCAGGTTTACATACTCACTGGTTAAAACACTCAGATACACAAAACCATCTGAGGAGGCATCAGAACCAGATCTACAGGTGTAGAGTCCAGCATCACTAGAATAGATGTTGTTGTTGCTCAGAGAGCAGCTGCTGTTCACATTAACTTTGAAAGATTGATGTGAACTCTGAACAGCTGTACCGTTCCAAACCTCCTGCTGAGTACTTGATTTACGTTTGCTGTAAAACCAGGTAACATCAGAGCATGAGGAAGATGATGAAGGACTGTTACAAGGTAGAACAACATTATCCCCGTAACTGTGATAGAGATGAAGATCATCTCCTCTGGTTCCTGCAGCAGAAACAAAGACACATTAAACTTTTACACACTTTATCATTCACAAATACAATCATAAAGGTGAAATTAAAATTGTGTAGTTATTTATTTATGTTACATGATGTTTGATTTGTTGTTAACATACTCTATTTTCTACCTTTTAAGAAGTTATTCTAGACATGTTTACAACAATAGTTATTAACATTTTAATCCTTGAAAATGTTTCTATACATTTGATCCAAACCTGATTAACTACAACACAGCTTGTTGTAAAATACAGAAATAAACCAAAATGTACTTTAATTTATCTCATCTTCATGTAAAAGAAAACAGATTTTTACCTTCAAACTGAAGAACAACGACCAGAACCAGAACCAACATCTCCTGTCCGTCTGTCAGCTGCTGAACTGTGAGAATTTTCTCTGCTGCTGATCTGAAAATACTGATGATGTTTCCTGTTTGTGGCTGAAATAATGATTGAAATCAAATTTACATCCATACACATTCTGTCTCTTTGCTCTTATCAACTTGATCATTTCCAGAAACTGACAGAAAACCACCAAAAACAGCAACCAGCAAAACTTTAGTTAGAAATGAACATTTAAACTACATTTAACTCTTTCACTCTGTAACACTCAAATGAATTAAATGATCCATGTTTTAGCCAAAGGATGAAGAAAATAAAAACAAAGTTTTATTTCCTGCTCTTTAACAGTATATTTTTGTACAACTTGTTCTAGTTTCCGCTGCCTGAGCAGTCAGAGATAAACTGTGATGCATATTAATGAGCTGCAGTCAGTCCACTAACAGCAGCAGCTCTGAGACAGAGAATTAAACCGAGTCAGAACAGAATTCAAACAGGTCCAACTGGATCCTTACAGCAGAAAATAAAAATACTTTAGAATAAAAATGTTTGCTTTAGCATTCACCACTTATACTACAAATCCCAGAATGCTCTGCTGCCCAGTTGGCCATCTATAAGCCTCCTCTTCTGCTGACATTAAATGTGACCTGATGCTACAACCAGTCAGACCAGTAGAAGAAGAAATGCCAGCTGTCTGGACCAGAGTCCATCAGAATAGATCAGAGAATCAAACTGAACTTCAATGATTGTTTCTTTTCTGAACGTTTTTGATACTTTAACATTTGGACATTAAGTACATTATTATTGTTATTAGAGGAAAAATAGTTTTGATTTGGTTTAAGAAATTAATGCCACAGGCAGTTTTGGTCATTTGACGTGTCCTTTAAAAGTGATTTTGAAGTTTATTTGGAACAGATCCGCAGTAACTGAGTTGTCTGCATCTGATTGGCTGTTCAGTAGCGTTATGGCGTGTATGAGGCACTGATACAGCAACTTAGTGCCGAGTCACCAGTCTCTGTTATCTGATCGATGCAACACCATGTAGGCCTCCTGTTCCTATTTGAAGTAGTTCAGGGGACCAGAGTTCATTAAAACCTCTAAACTTAACATAAAAGAAATAATTAATAAATGTGTCGTACAACTACTTTATATACTTTTACCTCTTTATTTTCCCTCACTTCTTATCATCAGCTCCTTAATGTTCTCAACACTCAGTGTTATGACTGTGATCAGTAAACAGATTAAACTTCAGTGCTGAAGATTTATCATGTCACACACATCGGCTTATTTCAAAGACAAATTATTAACTTAGGAACAACCAAACAATGCAGAGGTTTAAAGATTAAAGTCTCTAAATGTGCGTAAATATACAATATAATCTTTAGGTTATATAAACTGTACATAAATCAAATTAATTATAGTCCAAATTATTTCCTATAATAAATGTATACACTCAGTTTTCCAACCAGTGGAAAGTTTTCTCTGGACAAACATCACTTGTGTACATGAAAAAACCTTGAAACTGATTTTCACTGCCATATTTTACAGCTGTGGATTCCAGGAATGTTAATAGCAGGAGATGGAGAACAATTAGTTGAATGTTCAGTCCTGACTGATCTCAGATAAAAACACATCATGATCTAAACAGTGTTATGTCAAAACTTTTTTTTAATTCAATCAAGGAAGCAATTAAAAGCGATGTACTTTTATCCTTTCTTCACTTCGCTGGAGTAGAGAGGGGAGTCTTTGCTATATTCTTTGTTTAATTTCTTAATAAAATAATAATCAAAATGCATTTTGATTTGTTCTTGATTGACTCAGTGTTTCACCTTAGGTAAGACTTATTTCCTTAACAGTCAGATCCAATGTTAGGGTTAAGAAATACTGAGATCAGCAGGTAGAGAGTCATTAGTTTAGATTACTTACTGATCAGCAGATTTAGAGACACTTCTGTTTCAAAGCTTCCTCCATCTTCAGGCTGACTGGTGTAACGTCCAGTATCTTCAGCCATGATGTTATTGATGATCAGAGAGCAGCTTCTGTCCAAACTGAGCCTGGCAGAACGAGGTGAACTCTGAACGATTCCTCTCTGAACTTCCTGTTGACGTGCGTTGTATCCACGTCTCTCATAATACCAGTCAACAGAGGAGCAGGAGTCGGATGATGAAAGGCTGGTACAGGTTAAAACAGCTTCATCTCCAGCTTTGCGGTAGAGATAGATTTGCACTATGATAGTTCCTAAGAAAGAGAGAAATGTTTTCCTCTACATTTAGCTATTAATTATATAATAAATTTCGTTGTTCTTGTGACAATGACAATAAAGATTTTTCTTATCTTAATAAAAATAATAATGTCTGTGTGTTGTTCTACCTCCTATCGGTATCACTGAAGGCACTTAAAGAAAAAGCAAAAAAAGAACATATTTTACAATATTTTAATAAAGGAATTTATCAGCATTCAACAAATAAAACCACAGATTTTTCTCTTCAAACTGCACAAACAAAAATATATTTATTTACAGTTTGACTATTTTGTGTCCTATTACACCCATAGCCATAATGTTTTGTCAGGTTTGAAAAAGATGAAAACTAGAAAAAAAATTACAAATTGTATAAATTCTCACTAATATTTATGCTAACTGAGTCAAAAGCAAGTAAAGGAAAAGACCCAAATCTGAAATATTTTCAGTTATCACACTTTGCTTTCACACATGTTCATGTTATGAACATAACTTATTACCACTTCATGTAAAACACTGGCTTTAATTTTGTAGTGATAAGTTTGTCCTTTTTCTTTCATAAAGGTTGTTTTAGTGATTGAAACTACAGCAGATAATAAAAAAGTTTTGAATCTTATTTATCAGGCATAGAAAAATAAATTAATTAAACAGTTTTCTTTCAGGTGGAAAACTGGTTTAGATTTTTAAGCAGGCTATTTGTAAAAAATTATAAAATTGTAGTGATTCCTAATACCTGCTGTTTATCTAATTTCCTCAGTAAATAAAAAGTGTCACACCTTTCATCCCACTTGTGCAGGGAGCTTCAACCTTCACTCTGTTTCCTTCAACAAACTGACAGGTGTAGTTTCTGCTGATGTCGCTCTGATCCTTCACAGTTAGAGAGGAAACACAGATTCTTGGTCCTCTTAACTCGAACCAAACACCTTCAGTCAGTTCAGTTCCCGTCTCATCCAACCAGTGGAAACTCTTCTCTGGACAAAGATCCAATCCACTGTATCTCATCAGAAAACACTCTAATGCGAAATCATCCTCTGTTGAAAGGTCATTTGAAACTGAAAGAAAAATAAAAACAGTTGTCTCAGTCTAAGAGATGTTAAAATAACTTTCTCTAAAGTGAAAACCTTAACAAAAGGTTAAATGTCTCAGGCTTCACACAGTAGAATATAAAATAAATAATAACAATGTAACATTTTGATAACTCTAGATTTGGTCTTCATGTTACATGATGGTTGATCTGCATTTTAATGGCGATCTGAGCAGGTTTTCATCAGCATGACGGAAAAAAAACAAAAAAACAAGATACCTAGAAAGTAAATGTCTCAGTAGTTTGATCAAACATCAATCCACCATAAAAGATAAACTGATTAAATCTAAACATCCGAGCACAACGTTCACGCTCATGAGTCGACTTCCTGATGGAGGCTGGGGCTCAAACAGGAAGTAGCAGAAACCCAACAGAGGCAGACATTTTTTTTAAAACTGCATTTTGAGTTTAAGTCAATCATTAGTAGGCAAACAAATGTTTCATAAATAAACTAATGTCTTCAATATAATATATTGACTGCAAAGTAAAACCAGGTGTGTGGACTGATGGGTAATCTTTGCTTAAAGCTAAATAAATGATTGTTTCTCTCTGACAGAACAACATGTGAACTTCTGACTGCATCAGGTCACTGAGAGGTTCCCTCATGTTAAAGTCCAAAAAGTTCAAGGTTTCAGAGAAAAAGGAAATCAGAACTGATGATGTCAGAAACATCTGTCCAACATTTCACCATGTAGATCAGAAGGAAAGAGTCTGAGTGTTAAATCATTCAGGTCTAAATACTCACTGGTTAAAACACTCAGATAGACAAGGCCATCAGAGGAGGCATCAGAACCGGGTCTACAGGTGTAGAGTCCAGCATGTTGAGGAACGATGTCGTTGATGATCAGAGAGCAGCTGCTGCTCACATTAAACTTGTCATCTTGGGGTGAACTCTGAATAACTCTTCCTTTGAAAACCTTCTGCTGAGTATTTGTTATTTTACCCTTGTTGTAAAACCAGTTAACATTGGAGCATCGGTCAGGAGATGCAGGACTGTTACAAGGCAGAACAACATTTTCTCCAGTTCTGTGATAGAGATGAAGTTCCTCTCCTCTGGTTCCTGCAGCAAAAACAAAGACACATTAAAGTTTTACACACTTTATCCTTCACAAAAACTGTGAAGGCCTGTACTTTAAAAAAAATCTGTGTTGCACAATGTTAGATTTATTGCCATAACATCCATCCATCCATTTTCTAACACCCTGTTTCCTATCGGAGTCGGGAGGTACTGGTGCCTATCGGGCGAGAGGCGGGGTTACCCTGGACAGGTCGCCAGTCTGTCACAGGGAAATTGCTATAACAATCTTTTTTATTTTCAATCTTTTAAAAATCTAATATATTTTTATAGCAACAGTATGTGAAATAAAAATACAATATGAAGGGTTCGAATACTTCTTATTTTATTATTATGATGCATTACATTTATTTCATGCTTATTAAAAGTGTATTAAAGTGTTATGTGTTTCACTGTCAGAAACTGTTGTTCAAACTGAAAGTTTTATCAGTCACAAGCTTCTGCCGAGAGCAGACAGTCTAACAGAGAGTGTTCGCTCTCAGTCTGACTTTGTGAAAGCAGCTGCAGTCGTCTTGTTCCTCCTTTTCAAATATCTTCAGGAGACAAGATGCAATTCATGCCTTATGAGAACTTTCGCTGACTTATCGCTGAAAACATGTGTAGTGAAAAAGCGGCTGTCACCTTTGGGGCTGACAAGTCCCATTCTTGATCTTGTTTTTTAGAAACTGTCTGTCTTAGTTCCTCTTTTCGAAAGGTCAGCAGCTAATCTTGTTAGGGCAGAAGTTTCAGTGAAGGAAGTGATAAGAAATGTAAAATGTATAAATAATGAAGTACTGAGCATTCAAACTCAGAACTCATCTGATATTCACTCTGTGTGTATCTGTTTGATTTCTCCATTTGCAAATGTAATAAAGCTGTGTTTGTTCTTCTTTACTTTTGTCTCCTGGTTCTTGTCAAAAGTTTTATCACTCTACAACTAATTAACGTTTTATTCTGTCAGATTACAAGTTTGAGTTGACAAAAGAAAAATGTTAAATCCAATTTTTTAACATCTTTTTATATACTTGGTAAAGACTTGATTAATAGACAATTATAACTAACTTCTAAATATTAATTCTCATATTTCCATAAAACACAACAGTAAACCAAAAAAAAAAGAAAACAGATCTTTACCTTCAAACTGAAGCACAACGACCAGAACCAGAACCAACATCTCCCATCCGACTATCAACTGCTGAAACTGGGAATTTTCTCTGATGCAGATCTGAAGACACTGATCATATTTCCTCGTTGCAATGGATCCTGTCATTTTGCTCTTATCACACTTTTTAGTGACTGACAGAAAACCGCAGAATGAAGAAAACAGTTACATAACTTCAGTTAGAAATGAACAGATAAACTACATTTAACTCACTTTGTAACACCGAGATGTTTCAGATGAAGAATCTGCAGGTAAAGGACAGCAGACTAAGATTTTATTTCCTCTTTTTTAACTGTATATATTTTGTACAACTTGTTCTAATTTCCGTTGCCTGAACAGTCAGAGATAACCTGTCATGCACACCAACGGGCTGCAGTTAGTTCACTGATACCCAGCAGCTCTGAGACTCTGCAGACAGAGCAGATAAACCGAGTCAGAACAGAATCCAAACAGGTCCGAATGGATCCTTACAGCAGCAAATAAAAATACTTTACTAGAGCCTTCACCACTTACTACTACAAATCCCAGAATGCTCTGCTGCTGAGTTAGTCGTCTATCAGAACCCACCAGCCCCCTCTACTGCTGGCAGTTAATATTGACCTGATGCTACAACCAGTCAGATCAGCAGAAGAAGAAATGCCAGAATATCTAATCTCAGAATGTCTAAAGAAACTAAGAAGCAAAAAATAATTAAAATTTTCAGTTCAGTGTTGCGGTCCTTCTTGCAAACTGCTGGAGCATTTTCGGTTATCATCTGGATATCTGGTTTCTTCTCTTTCAACTCAAACAGTTGAAAGAGAAACAGCAGCAACACAAACAAAGGAACATTTTAACATTTAACACGTTTCTATCAAAACTAATTTCTGTTCCTCCTTCATGTTTTTCTAAAACAAAAAATAAAACCCAACAGAGATGTCTCCAGGTTAATAGAAGAAATTATTTATTCCAGCCGTCATTATTAAGTTACATTCGAAGTAGGTGAGACGTCACACTGAGTGAAAGAAAGCAGTAAAACAGCGTTTTTGACTGAATGATTAAGGACTTTCACATTTTAAACAGATTTTAGCATCTTAATGCTAAAACTAACCACTCATAAGTGTGGTTAGTACTACATAAACTAAATGTGTGTGATGACTAAGACCCCTAATATTTTTAAATCAAGCATGTACCACAACAGAAAGGTCAAAATAATAAAAAACAGCAAGTTTTTTTACAATATGTTCATCCTTCCAGTTATCTGATTAACGTCTTGCTCTCTCTTGCCGTCCTGCAGCCTGATGATGTCTTAGTTTCAATTTAAACAGCTTGAAGACACTGAAGAGCGCTTCTCGTTAATGCTTCAAGTGCTGCATTCACAGTACAGAAAAGTGTTGGATTTCTGAGTTTCTGACCAGCTGTTCATTTCTCCTGCATCTCTCCTTTGGATAAAAACACCAGAGAGGTTAAAGTTCAAAGAAAAAAAAAAAGGCGGTTTGAGATCTTCAGTCCATCCACCAGTTAAACCAGCAGCTCGTTCTGGTCTCCGTTTACCTCCCAGTTTAACAAAAAATGATTATCAAAGTTTAAATTGCTGAACTGACAAGTTGAGGTGGCTGAGATGATCCAAAAAGGAAGACAGCAGCTTTTGGTTCAGCCAATAGGGGGCGCTGTGGTCCCCGTTTTTCCCCCCCATCAACATTCAAACAGAAAGAAACTTTCATCCAGGTTTGAATTTCCAGTCAGTTCTGAACATTCAGAGGTTTTCCTCTTCCACCTCAGAGTTCCTTCAGTTTGACGCATCGTTGGGTTTTCATCCTACAAAAAAAGAATAAACAGATGAAATAAACCGATATTTCTGCTTATAAATACAAATCTCTCTATAAAACAATAATTTCTCCCTTTACCTGCTGAGAAAATCATCCTCTTCCTAGATCTTCATCTTTTTGTTCACCACTAGTGGCAGGTAAATAAAAGGCAAACATTTCATCAGTTTTCCTTTTGAGCTTCAGGATTTAAAGAACGTCAGACAGAAAAATAATAGAGAAATCAACCAATTTAAAGCAAATGGCTTCAGTTAGTAGTTGAGTATTTATCAGTGTAATAAAAACATCTTATTAAATTAATGTAACATTGAAAAGTTCATTTATTTCACTCAATTTATTATAAAACATATTTTTAGCATTTCTTTGTTCGTTTTGTGCATTTATTTTTGCTTACAAAATCATTACATGATTCCAATAAGAAAAGAGTTTTTAAAACAAGAAATGTGAAGTTTTGGCAAAATTAAGGGCTACATCATGAGGAACCCTGCTTACCTGCATGCCGACCCAGAAATACGCATGGAAAGTTAAGTGGAAGGAAAAACTGCTTAGTAATAAAAAGAAAGTGCAATAAGAGCAGGAATAAACAGACTTGAGAAAAAGCCGTCCGAGTCTTTAGGCGAGATTCAAAGATGGAATCAGAGCTTCAAAAATGAAAACATGCCGATGTCTCTGAGCACAAATGTCTCAATCCACTGCTGAACCAGAGATAACATCAGAATCACCTTACCTGAATACCAAGGAAAAATCATCTGGGTAGCTTTTGACAGCCTGCAGCACAAAGTCAATCCAAAAATATCGATGGAAAATGTAATGGAAAGAAAAAATTTGTAGGAACACGCGCAATTTTTAAGGTAATTTTCCAGTAAAAAGTACCAGTATGTGACTTAATGACCGTTTTGGTGCCTATAGTCAATAAACTTAAAATGTTTAATCAAATTACTGAAATAAATGTACTTTTCAATGATATTCCACTTTATTTAGATGCATCTGTATGTGAAGAAACAAGAGTACTTCGGAAAATAATGTAGCAGAGATGACGAGTTTATACTTCAAATGAAGAATAAACTAAAGTGACACAGATGAGATGATCGTAAAGTAATATTTAAAATCCACCCAAAGTTTTAGAAATATTCCAGATTATTCTATTCCAGGTACCTTCATCAATCGTGCACGTCCTGACGCGACTCTCCAGTGCCGAGAAGGCCACGCTGCTGTTTGTGAGTTCAGAGGTCAAAGTTCCAATGTCACAGGTCAATGCCACAATGGGACCGTTCTCCGACTTCAGCTGCATCCGAATCCCGTCCTGAAGCACCGGAACCAGAAAAATAATCTAGTTTCATCATTTCTTATCAGATGAAACCAGGGTGAATGAGTCCATCTCTCTGGGATCGGCTGCTCTCCCCTGGGATCTGCTCACCTCGTCAGGAGGAGGAATGATCAGCTTCGTTTCTGGAGGAGATCTGATGACGAACACCGTCTGATGCTGCAGATCTCCAAGGTGACAGATGTCATCGCAGCGGACGTAGGCCAGGGTGAAGAAAAGTTAAAGATCCAAACGCTTCTTAAAAGAACCACAACTAATTAAACCAGTTGGTCTAAATATGTTGGAATTGTCATTTTAACCTAAAGGTTTTTGGTTGGGGAAAGTAAAAACTCAGAGTTACTTAAGAAATTGTACATCTTCATTTTTCACCTATGATGTTTTAATGTGTCGCTACGCGTGAGGCATCGGTTGAAACAAACATACTTTCATACTGTTCTGGTTGGACGGAGCTAGCTAGTGCAAAAGCAACTTAACATATGTTATCTTCCCAGATACATTGTCATGTAAACAACATGACTAAAAAAGCCAGCAATATTTTTAGTCTTGTTTTTACATCCAAAATAAATGTTTTTCAATTAAAGTTTAAATCGTGGATTGAAAAGATCAAACTGCTGCTTCATTACAGTATAGCGACATAAACACCAAACCAGCTTCGTATCTGTAAGATATTTAGACGCAGAAGCTCCTCAGTCAGACTCAGAAGGATATGAAGAGTTCTCCTCATCCTCAGTGAGGTCAAAGAGCTGCTGAGCGCAAAATTTAAAGAGACGGTCCACTTCCGCCTCCATGACCTTCAGCCCCTGCAGCATCGTCAGGAAGGTCAAAGTGTCTCTCCACAGGAAGCTGAAGATGGGACTACTTCCTCTGAACAGAGAAAGAGAAAGAACAAGAGCGAGGGAAGGAGAGGGAGAGATCCTGGTTCAAGGATTTCAGATTTCAGTTTGGACACAGAAACATAACAAGGAGCTTGAAGGAAACATGTTTAAAATATGTTTGATTTAATATTTAAATTAAAATTTGTTGTGAATTTACTGCAGATGTTTCTACTGACATCAGGAAGGATGAAAGGAAGGGTTAAAGGAAGAAAGGATGGATGTAAGAAAGGAAGGATGAAAGGGGGGATAGGAGACAAAGAAGGAAGCAAAGATGGACAAAGGAAAGAAGGAAGGATGAAAAAATGATGGAAGGAAGCAAAACTGGATGGAAACGAGCAAAGAAAGATGGAAGGAAGGATGTATAGAAGGAAAAATAAAAGAATAAAATTAAAGATGAAAAGACAAAGAAGGATGGACAGACAGAACCAGAACCAGATGGACCATTTCCAGTCTGTGGTACTGCTTGAACTGGTTTTATGGCTGAACTGGTTTTAATCAGGAATGTTTTCCTTCCTCTGTGACCTGAACAGTTTCTCTGTTGATCTCATTCCTGAATCTTTTACAAAGAGACTCTGAACAGAACCGGTTGCAGTCGCTTACATCCACCGGACCCGGCCATCCGAGTCATTCTGGACGAGTCCGACACCCTGCAGGACGTCCACAACGCTCTGGACTCGGTGTGTGTGGGTCTGGAGCTTCTCGGCTACCTCTCTGACGTCCAGCGAGGCGTCTGGGTCGGCCATGAGCAGCTGGAGGAAACCCTGCGTGAGCCGGGTCAGAGGAGTACCTGGAGACGGAACCGCTGTGAAGTTACCGTGCCAACAGAGCCAGGCTGGTTTAACACTTAATCAATAGGATGATTCAAACAAAAAAAATTACTTTACTCCAGTTATCTTGGTCTGATATTAAAATATTATCAATGCATCAATATAAAACCTTGGGGCAACATTCAATATTTATATTGAATCCTTGATTTCCAATAATCACCAGTATTTCCAAAACTTTGGACACAGTTTAAAATGTCGGCCTGGTTTCATTTATCGGACCGGTACCGATGTTAATGCTGATGTATCAGGCATCACCTGAAAACAGGTTCATGAGCTGAAACAAGGAGAAATGAAGGATGGAGGGAAGAGAGCAGGGAAGGAAGCATGGATTAACAGATGGAAGGAACGATGAAAAGATGGATGAGAAAATGAAAAAGAAGCAAAGAAAGGTGAAAGGATGGAAAGTAATGAAAGATGAAAGGAAGAATGGAAGGATGATTACAGGAAGCAATGAAGGATGGATGAAGGAAAGTGAAAGGATGAAAGGAAGGAAAGAAGGAAGAATGAAAGGAAAGAAGGAAGAGTGAAAGGAAAGAAGAAGATGTTAATGCTGATATATTGTGACTTTCTATAAACATTAAATAGTTTGAAAAAAGCAAATAAAAAAAGAGGAAATCAATAACGGAAGAAAAGAATCCAGGATTTGCTTTGCAAATTTTCCAGCCATCAAAATAAATAAAGATATTTATCCCATAGTTATTAGTTAGAAAAACATTTATCTCATAATTATTAGAAAATAAACATTTATTTCATAGTTAATAGAAGCTCATTTGCTGTGACTCACCTTCTCTGATGAACCAGTTGGTCGTTTCATCCTGAGGACAGAATTCACTGAAGAAAAGGAAACAAATATTATTTAGATTTTACCAAGTTAATATTATTAACTTGGTAAACTTGACCCGGTTTCTGAGACATGTGGTACCTCTTCACATCAGGTTCTGATGGATTCTGGAGATCAGAAACCAGATTTTATTATTTTTATCTCACATTAAAGATTCGATGAAAGAGGTAGAAACTGACTCCAGACCTGCTCTGGTGCCTCATCTTCATCCTCCTCCTCTTCATCACCCCAGCTGCCGGTCGCCCACTGCTCCTCTTCCAGTAACGGATCGGCGCCGGTCGGGAACTGTGGCCCGTCCAGATAAGGAGGCATGATGGGAATGGCGTCACTCCGAACTTCGTTTCCTGAAATATCCTCCGACAGGAAGTGATCCTCACAGATGAAATGCTGCTCAGACGGATCCTTATCGGTTTCCCTCAACGCCGCCAGCCATACCTAGGAGACGAGGAGGCAAGGAGGGAGGAGAGGAGACGAAACATATTGGAAGAATGAATGAAGGACAAATGAAAAGACAAGGAAATATGATAAAATACAAAAAAAGATTAAAGAAAAACATGCATAAGGAGAGGAAAGAAGGAAGGAAAGAAGGACACAATAAAAATGAAAGAAGAAAAAGGGAAGGGGACTAAGTAGGACAGAGAGAAGAATCCAAGGAAGGAAACAAGAAGGAAAACCAGGAAAAATGGGAGAAAGAAATGAAACGGAAGGATAAAAGGACATGAGGAAATTACATTACAAGTAATGAGGGAAGGAAACAAGGAAGGGAAAAAAAGATTAAAAAGAAAGACAAAAAGAGAAGGTGGTGAGGAAACAAGAAAAGGTGGAGAGAGACAAGGAAGGTCACAAAGTAAGAGAGAAGGAAGGAAACAAGAGAGTAAATATGGAATAATGGTAGGAAAAAATTAAATAAGGGAAAATGAGAGGAAAAGAAGAAAGAACAAATAGAATGAAGGAAGGGAACAAGGAAGAGTGTAAGGAAAGGACAAAGTGAAGGATGAAAGGAAAAAAAGACAGAAAAAGGATCCAAAGGAAATAAGACAGGATGCATGGAAAGATGGGAGGAGAGAAGGACATAAGGAAGAAACAAAGGAAGGGAGGAAGGAGAATGGAAGGAAAGGAGGGACAAAATGAAAGGCAGGAAGATGTAAGGAAATAGGAAATGTCAAGGAGGAGGAAAGGATGCAAAAATAATTAGATGAAGGAGAGATTGAGGGGCACAATATAGGACAGGACGAAAGACAGAAAATGAAGAAAGGAAGGGAAAAAGGACGATAAGTAGACCAAAGAAAATAATCCATAGAAGTAAACACAAAGAGAAACATAAAAAGAAAGGATAGAAGAACACAAAAAAAGAAAGAATGGAAACGAGAAGAGTAGAAAGACAGACGGAAGGACAACAATAGAAGATACTAACACAATTAAGGTCAAAATGAAGGAAGGACAGAAGGAAACAGGGAATAAATCTTGGAAATGCACATTTTCTATTGTGTCATTAGACTTTTTAAAGACCAGGAAATATACTGAACCAAACAGGGAAAACAACAGCTACTTCAGGGCTTGGACTACTTCCTGGAGCCTCTGCCTACCTTTACCCGGTCCGGAGATGTGGGGAACCTGAAGAACCGTTTCGGTCCTCGCTTCAACGCGCCTCGGTTGATGCTCCCCATGCGGCTCGGACACCCGGACACGACGCACTTCCACATGACGTTAAACACCGGCTTGTTTTCCTTCCGAATCCAGCGAGAAGCGGCGGCAGGAATCATGTTTCTGCTGGAAAACCGAGGAAAAACTTCAGGAAAAACACATCCACATTCCCGCCGTATGCAGTCTGTTTACGTCGCGCGCCTGAGGAAACTATCAGGTCTTTGATCCGGAAGTACAAGTTCTTTATTTTATGGCGGTTGGCTGGGCAACCGTGATGGTGCATTACCGCCACCTACTGGGCTGGAGTATGGGCAGATAAAAACAAAAAACCTAATGCTGAGAACTTAATTAAAATTCGCATTAATGAATTGCTAGATATTACAGTACTTTGGAATAATTTCAAATATTTTTCTGTACCACATTACACTAGCTTAAACACAATTTCAGCTTCACAGAACACATTTGTGACTTTAAAATAATAGTTCATTAGTCAGCTTTTATTCTTTTATCTGGGGAAGGCAACCCCAATAGACACTTCTCTTAATTTGACCTACTACTTCACTGACATCAATACCAATAATCAGTGGCGATATATGGGTGCTGATGACATGTTCATATATACCTCAGAGTATGCAGTTGCGTCCCTGCCAATAATGTTATCAATTGTAAATGTAGTGTTTATTATTTTTCTGTCTTTTGGGAACTGCCTTCTTTCTGATTCATAAATAGTACATTCCATAAAAATATGATGAACTTTAAGAAGTTTTTACGTCCACTGTTTCTTGTCATACAGTTTTTAAACTTTATAATTATCTACAGTTTTTTTGGCCACACTTATGTATATCAGAACAAATACATTTTGATATTAAATAAAGATAACACGAGCAAATACAAAAAGATGTTTTGAAACAATTATTACAATTAAGGGAAAAATAAACCAAACAGACCTGCTGCTATCTGAATAAAAACTACGGTTGCCCCATTGTAGACTGAAAATGTCAAGTCAAATCAGATTATTATTATTATTATTTTTTTTTTTTATCAAAGTGAATAAAACCTCATAAAGTGGATTTGTTTTCATTGCATATATGCAAACAGATCAATACAAGATAATGATCATCTTGTGAGAAGCAATAAACAAAAGGTTAGACGGGATTTTAACATCAAGGAGTAGAAAAAATACAAACAAATTGAAAACAGATTGCAATATTGTAATAGAAAACATGTGGTTTGAATGTGGTCAAAGCCACAGAAAAATGTTGATCAGACAGATTTAGTTTCAAAAGCACATTAAAGACTCGGAGGAAAAATCGTGAGAGCTTGAAATTCACAAAACGTTTGTTGAACCTGTTTATCTCTTAAGCAAACACTGACACAACGGGCTAATGCATTTCAGGTTATACACAAAGTGTCTAATTTTCCATAAACATAAGAAATAGTTTGAGGACATTCATCATGGAATAATTGTCAATGACATTTATTCCATGACATTTTTGTAAATAAAGCTTCATTTATTTGAAGCTATATATTTAGTTTCTAACCAAATATTTAGCTGCACTCAATTGCTTGATAACAAAATATTTAATTTGGAGCTAAATATTTATTTTACAACCGAAATATTTAACTTCAAATTAAACATTTAGCTTTACTCAATTGCAAACTGAACATTTAGATTTAACCTAAATTTAGCTCACTCATTAAATATTAAGCTAAAATTTTTAGCTCCGTTCCATTACTTGATAGCTAAATATTTAGTTTGGAGCTACATATCATGTGTCCTACTTAAACTCTTAGCTTCAAACTAAATATTTAGATTAGCCAGTACCATCCCCCTGGACTAATTTTTGGTTCAGCACTTTTTTATTCTACTCCTACTTATTTGTTAAAGATTACAAACTGCACACTGAGGTTTTGTTAAATAACTGTCATATTTACTATAGAGAACACAGAGACACTGAGGAGTCATATGAGCTGAACCCAAAACCAGCATAAAGTGGTTCAGTGAAGGTGGTGTTGAAGGTGTAGAGATGGAGCTGTGTGTCGGATGAGACCCTGTAGAAGGACAGGATGCCAGCTGAACAGTCCACATACACCGCTACTCTGTGGGACACGGATGAGGACGGGATGAATATCTGACTGTTACCGTGGCAGATAGAATATCCACCATCAGAGCAGCTCAGTCTCCAGGAAAGTTCATTCTCTCCAAACTTGCAGTCATTCCTCTTTCCTTTCCTCCTGATTCGTCTGTAACTGACTGCTATGCGAACTCCTCCTTTCCACTCCACCTCCCAGTAACAGCGACCAGTCAGGGCGTTTCCACACAGCAGCTGCCAGAAGTCGAATCTTTCTGGATGATCCGAATACGGCTGCTTCGCTTTAACCAGCGTCATCTTCCGATTGTTGTCGGACAGTTTCAGGTGTTTGTTCACCGAGTTCGTGTCTAGTTCAAGTTCACAGAAATCTGATGGAGGGAAACAATAGAACAGAAATTGTTAATGACTCATCGGGGTTTATTTCTTACTGAATTTATTACTCAGTAACATAATAATGTCCACATATGGAACATTTACTCGTTTGTTTCACTTGAAGAAACCAAGCAACAATTGATGTGGGAATTAGATGCATTGTAACATGTTTCACATGTGACATTATATAATTTAGCAACACCTGAAACACATGATGAATTTTACACATGTAGAATGTTTTTCCATATAGTTTAGACTTTATATTTGTGAAATATATGTTGCACCTAAAACAAAAGTATGGAATCTTCTATGTGGAATATTTTCACATGTAAAACTTATGTGATGTGTTAACCCCTGAAGAACATGTGGGCAACCTTCCACATGTGCAAATTACATAATTTACCTGTTACACATTTGGGAAATCATCCATGTGAAACCTTTTTCCATTTGTTCCACATGGAAAAAGAAAATGACATCATGAAGAAACACTTCTGTTATTTTTAGAATTAACTATCTAATATGCTAAACAACACTACTAATTCTTATTAATAAAGGCCAGTGTTTAAGTGAGATTAAATCACAAAATGTTTTGCAAAACTTACACTTCCAAAGACCAGGTTTTAACCTCTGCTCTCCTTGATGATCCAATCTGCAGAAAGAAACATAATTACTTTTACCAATATGATTCTAACTGCAATTATATCAAAACCTTTTGGGTAACGCTTCATTCTGTTGTATTAGAGCTTCCTGTTTGTCATCTTTCTCACTCTGTACCTCAGTCATTGCATAAATATTCAGAATATTTCCTTTTAAGCTGTCGCTAAAGAGCAGAACTATGGTCCAAAATGTTATTTAGTGTTATATCTAAACTTATATATATAGGCTCGGTCTTGTAGATGCTTGCCCGAATTAGCAAAGCAATTATGCTAATCATACCGCAAGAAAAAAATATATAAATTACACACTCGTATAATATCTTTTTTGAGAATGACTCATTCGGGGGTGTTTTCTTTTTAGTTTGCATGTTTTCTCTTTTGCTGCGCATTTGCACCTGTCGGCCACCGTAATTTATAGCAAGGCTATAAGTTTTAAAAGAGGACACCATCTTTTAAAATACAGAATCGTTCTTTATTTGGCAGTTAAATGTTGCTGAAACATGAGAATTATCAAAGCCAGCAAAACTTTCGTGGGGGGACCTGCTACGGACTGCTGATGCCTTCAGGTGTTGATGTCACGGTTGCCTAGGCACCAGCTGATAAATTGCACATTCGTGGCATATATGATTACAGCCACCTGGGAAATATGATACGAGATACAATCACAAGGAAGACTAACATATATATATATATATATATATATATA